>JBCEWE010000346.1:875111-935111 GCA_039877035.1 Silurus lanzhouensis
GATATATGATAAGATAGATAGATAGATAGATAGATAGATAGATAGATAGATAGATAGATAGATAGATAGATAGATAGATAGATAGATAGATAGATAAGATGATTATCTCTTCATCATGGCACCTGGGTGGGATATATTAGGAAGCAAGTGAACATTTTGTTCTAGAGTTTGACAAGGGACAAATTGTGACGTCTAGACGACTGGGTCAGAGCATCTCCAAAACTGCAGCTCTGGTTCAATTTTATAATTTTTTTAAGAGTAAGTTTATTTTTTTTAGCACTTTTCAGAACTTAAAATTTAACATTAATGTGAATGATGTGTATTTATCCATGATGAGAAGCCTGAGGTGACTGGGGGTGAATGTGGGAAAGAAGAACTCTCTAGATGAATAAAGAAAAAACCTTGAGAGGAACCAGACTCAAAAGGGGAACTCACCCAAATGAGAATGGGTTCCTCTTTTTTGAGTCTGGTTCCTCTCAAGGTTTTTTCCTCATTACAACACCAGTCACAATCCTGGTCTGCGGTGGTCAGTGTGCATGAAAAGTGCTCCAAGAAAGGAAGGAACAGTGGTGAACCAGCGACAGGGTCACGAGCGGCCGAGGCTCATTGATGCATGTGAGGAGCGAAGGCTGGCCCTTGTGGTCCGATCGACCAGGCGAGCTCCTGAAGCTCAAACTGCTGAAGAAGTTCATGCTGTGGATGTTCCATGGGTCAGAACTGTTTAGTCAGCAAAAGGAGGACCAGCACAATTTTAAGCATAATGTTATATAGACTTTCTAATGATATGAGAATGAAATAGCATTACAATTATTTTTAATAATATTTTCTTTTAAATGTATTAATCTGATTTTTTTTTTTACAAAAATCCAAGTTATAAAATACATTTTTAAGCAATACACAAATAAACCCTGTTTTATATACACAAAAATGATGACAAACTTACAACACCGAAGAATAATTATAAAAAAGATTGCTTATTCAAATGATTCTGTGGTATTGTCATTTTTAATCAATTTTAAATTATTTGTGAAAAAAAATACTATATTTACAGTAAACAAAAACAAACAAACAAATAAATAAATAAAAATGAAATGCAAATAACAATGGGCAAAAAAATGATGTGGAAGTGAAAATCAGTGAGAGATAATAAATAAATAATAAAATAATTTATTGGACAAGTAAACAATAAATAAATAAATAAATAAAATAGATTAACAAACAAATTAAAGAATTAATAAGTGCGTTTTTAGTAGTAGTAATAATAATAATAATAATAATAATAATAATAATAATAATAATAATAATAATAAAATTGTTTCTTCTTTATTATTTTAATAAATGTTTTTTTTTTTTTTTTTTTTTTAAACCCAAATTCTCCATTAAAAATGTACAACACAATTTTAAAAATAACTCAGAATAAACAACATTTTAGGAAAGAGAGGGAAAAAAAGCGGTCTGAGCGCGATGAGGTAGGCGGAAGTGGGCGTGGCCTCCACGGGAACCCGGAAGTGGAGTGCGGCTGGGATCATGGCGTGGAGAGGGCGTGTAGTGCGGTGGGTTAAAGAGGATTTTATCACTCCAGCAAATCGGAGGCGCGGGTAAATATAATATTATATATAATATAATCATGGGATATTGGTGATGTGGTGGAACAGAAACCGGTTGTTTTTTATTATCAGTATTTATTAATGCGCATTGTTTTTCTTGATGCTGGTTAATGTTATGACAGCGAGATCTTCCTGTGTGACCCCCAGGAGTCATGTTTATAATTTACTTTCGATTTAATTTCTCTCATAAATTCAATCCAGGTTTGATTTGCATCAAGCTTTTAATAATGGACATTGTCCTTGAACTAGCAATTGTATCGTCATAAGTGAGTCTTTGAATTTATCCCTAATGATGGACCTCAGGAGGAAGGAACCTTAAAAGGAACCAGACTTTAAAGGAACCCCATCCTCATCTGGTGCAAATGACAAATGCATCCCTATGAGTTTATCGCTGATGATTGGTTCAGTGGAACGAAAAAAAACTTCCTGGGTCCTCATAAGAAAGAAAAACTTAAAAGGACCCAGACTCCTCACTTGGGTTGCACGGGATGTCCAAAGTGTGAGATCCCCAACCAACAGGGTCACGTCCCAGGACCAGGCCGTGAAAGTGTTTTTCCAGGGACTTTCAAGAATATTCTAGGAGTAAAATTGTGTTGTTTTGTCCTTTAAGACCCACAATGTGCATCTACATACAGCACAATTTTAGGAAAAAAACATCTTTTCTACACTTGGGCTGATTATTTAGTGATAAACAAACATTCCTCAGAGAAGGAAGGAGGAGAAGAGGTGATAACAGAGAGAGAGAAAGCGACTGATCGATATTGACTATTGATTTTTGAGTCGTGGGGTCCCTGATTTTCTGTGGGTCCCTGCTTTTAAGAGAAACTCAAATTGTAATTGCAAATTGACTGAGACTGCGCTCAAAGTGCCAAGTGGAGACTAAAAAAAACGTGCGTTCCGCCACTTAATACGTTTGTGAGGGAACTCAGATTGTAACTATGTTACAATCTCGGGACAAAAACGTGCACCGTTACACCCTTAATCACTAAGGATTAAGCAAGTGGCTTCAAAAAGATAGAAAATAAACCACCGCCTTCCAGCCAATCAGATTCAAGAATGCTGGGGCGCAAAAACATTTGCACATTCTCATGTGATTCGTAGACATAATGTATTTGTGTGTGGTGTTTAGGTTCGTTCTCGTACAACAGCAGAGATGCGGCTTTCGGAAAGCGGCGAAGAAGGTGGAGCCAAAGATGGAGGCGGAGCCAGTAGAGTTGGTACAGAAAAGAAGCGGGACTCCAGCAATAGAACCGCCCACTCCATCACAGCCTGAGAGGTCGCTGGGCAGATTGGTGAAGCCGCTGGTGTTCACTGTAGGGGTAGGTTGAAGAGTGAGTCAGAAAGTGTGTGTGTGTGTGTGTGTGTGTGTGTGTGTGTGTGTGTGTGTGTGTGTGTGTGTGTGGTCACTAACTCCAGCTCAGTTTACAGGCTGCTCGTTCGGCATGGCAGCAATCTGGCAGTACGAGAGTCTGAAATCTCGCGTTCAGAGCTACTTCGACGAGGCGCAAGCTGATTGGCTGGACAAAATGCGGCAGCGGAAACATGGGGACATACGCAAACAGGTGCGTATACACGTGTGTGTGGGTGTGTGTGTTTGTGTGTGCGTGTGGATAAACATGCTAATGACGGTGTTTATTATCACTAGATCAATCAGTGGTGGAACAGTCTGAGTGAAGGACAGAGGAGTGTGACAGGTCAGAAACGAACACACACACACACACACACACACACACACACACACACACACAAACGCAACATTCAGTGTATAACTTGTATTAGTTCTTTAATGAATGTGTGTGTTTCAGGCATCATAGCTGCGAACGCGCTGGTGTTTTGCTGTTGGAGAATTCCTTCTCTTCAGCGAGCCATGATGAAGTACTTCACCTCTAACCCCGCCTCCAGTGAGTAAAGCATGCCTGTCAATCACACTCTGGGGGCGTGGTCTTCAACCACTCATTACAATCCCAAACACACTCGTTATAATCCCAAAACACACTCGGTATAATCCCAACACACACTCGTTATAATCCCACCACACACTCGTTATAATCCCACCACACACTCGGTATAATCCCAACACACACTCGTTATAATCCCAACACACACTCGTTATAATCCCAACACACACTCGTTATAATCCCAACACACACTCGTTATAATCCCAACACACACTCGTTATAATCTCAACACACACTCGTTATAATCTCAACACACACTCGTTACAATCCCAACACACACTCGTTATTATCCCAAAACACTCATTACAATCCCACCACACACTTGTTATAATCCCACCACACACTTGTTATAATCCCAACACACACTCATTATAATCCCAACACACACTCGTTATAATCCCAAAACACTCATTACAATCCCACCACACACTCATTACAATCCCACCACACACTTGTTATAATCCCAACACACACTCGTTACAATCCCACCACACACTTGTTATAATCCCAACACACACTCATTATAATCCCAACACATACTTTTCACAATCCCAACACACACTCATTACAATCCCAACACACACTTGTTATAATCCCAACACACACTCATTACAATCCCAACACACACTTGTTATAATCCCACCACACACTCGTTACAATCCCAACACACACTCGTTACAATCCCAACACACACTCTTCATAATCCCAAACACACACTCGTTATAACCCCACCACACTCTTGTTATAACCCCACCACACAAACGTTATAATCCCAACACACACTCAGTATACAATAATTCTAACACACACTAACTTAATATAATCCCAACACACACTTATTATAATCCCAACACATACAATAATGATGAGTGCGTGTTAGGATTAGATTCTTAACACAAAGCACACTCAATTATAATCCCGTACCGCCCATCCATCTCTATCCATCCTTCCTTCCTTCTATCCCTTTTTCATTTCCATAAATCCATCCATCCAATACTTAGTTGCTGTTTAAATTCCACAATGATATTGGCACAGTACAGAAACGTTATTTAAATACACTGTGTGTGTGTGTGTGTGTGTGTGTGTGTGTGTGTGTGTGTGTGTGTGTGTGTAGACGCACTGTGTTGGCCCATGCTGCTCTCCACTTTCAGCCACTACTCGTTCTTCCACATGGCTGCCAACATGTACGTCTTGTGGAGTTTCTCCTCCAGCGCAGTGAGCATGCTGGGAAAGGAGCAGTTCATCGCCGTCTATCTGTCTGCAGGTAGGTGTGTGTGTGTGTGTCTGTCTGTCTGTCTGTCATACACAATATTAGACATTTCAGCATGTCTCCTCCAGCATTAGGTAGTGCGACCTACATGAGGATGCCGAATGAGACGGAGCCTTTCAAGTGTTAATGGAAAAAAAAAAGTCAGATGAAGAGAGAAAAGTGCAGTGTGACGTGACGTGATGATGATGATGATGATGTGTGTTCCAGGTGTAATCTCCTCATTTGCAAGCTACATGTGTAAAACACTAACAGGAAGGTTGGGGCCTTCGTTAGGAGCGGTGAGTGTGTCAAAGATCATAGTTTTATCTTACACACGCACACACACACACACACTTTTTCCAGAGGATGCACAGCGATGCAGGATGCTTAGATGGAAGCCACGGTTCCAAAGGTCACGTTTGATGTGACTGATTAGAAGATCGACAGAATCAATGTTGTTGGGTTTTTTTTGTTTGGTTTTCTTTTGACCAGCCTTTTCTTTTGATCACCATTTGTTTGCACGCTAAACACAGGAGTCTTGTATGTTTTCTGAGACTTTTCTTCACGTGTCTATGCAACAAACTGCAACAATTTGGACCGGAAGAAATTCGGACGTAAAAAGTCTTAAAAATCGCTGTTCTCTGTCTTGTTTTTCTGGTCACTGAAAAGAAAATCGGTCCTAAATTCCATCCTCAATGGTCGCAAAAAGTCTTAGATTTGACTTTATGAAACCTGCAGAAACCCTGAAAGTAGTGATGGGAAGATTGGATAGTTTTAGTGACTCGGTTCTTTGATCTTGTTCATCGAATTGAACGGATCTTTTTTTTTTTTTTTTTTTTGAGTAATTTATTTCATTTAATCCTTTAATCACCTTCGTATCGTCTGCGGGAGTCACATGACAAAAGAAGGAACGTCTCGAACTAGAAGAGTCGAGACATAAACCTTTATTCCCTGTATATAAAACACAGAGATTTCACGGAGATGAAGGAATCGCTCTTTAAAACGACTCATTTTTCTGAGTCACATAGAAGAGTCGTTTCAAATGAGCGAACCATCAACTGGAAGAAAAATGTGTGGAGTCCAAATGGGACCAGGAGGGATGACGTGATCAGACTCCCTCACCCCCACAGCCAAACATGGAGGTTGACGCTTAATGTTTTGGGGTTGTTTCCTTGCAGGGAGGGTTTGGATGTTTATTATGGAAAGTGAAAGGAATCCTGAACCAATATGGCTCCCATTCCGTACTGCTAAGGAAGAAATTTTCAATTAAAAAAAAAGTTTCTGGACCTTTATATATGACCTTGATTGTTGCATAGGAACTAAAGGAACGTGCATGTGTTTCTTGGAAACCACAAGATCACAGGTTCTGTAGATACAGTTTAGGATCCTTTGTGGTTATAGAAGCGATAAAAGCTTTTTTTTTTTGTTTCCTACTTGTGTCTTATGCCTTATGATTGGTCAGTACAGCGAATTCGCCACTAGATGGTGCTACTGGTTAATTTTTTTTCTAAATAGAAATTCTTGCTTCATTTACAGTGATTTTATTTGTGTGTGTGTGTGTGTGTGTGTGTGTGTGTGTGTGTGTGTGTGTGTGTGTGTGTGTGTGTGTGTGTGTGTGCATTTCAGTCTGGCGCTATAATGACCGTGCTCGCGGCAGTCTGCACGAAGATCCCTGAAGCCAAACTGGCCATTGTTTTCCTCCCGATGTACACCTTCACTGCAGGAAATGTGAGATTTCTTTCTATCTAACACACACACACACACACACACACACACACACACACACACACACACACACACACAAGTAACCCAAAGATCCTAAGTACAAAACCTTTTTTTTTTCTTTTTTTTTGATTTAGGCACTGAAAGCCATCGTCGCCCTGGATGCAGCAGGTTTGATTATGGGATGGCGCTTTTTTGACCACGCTGCTCATTTAGGAGGTGCTCTGTTTGGCATGTACGTGAAACACGGACACAAAAATACATCCAGATTACGGTTGATCATTTTGTTAATTGTGTGTGTGTTTGTGTGTGTGTGTGTATAAAGCTGGTACATCTTCTACGGCCACGAGATGATCTGGAAGAACCGCGAGCCGCTGGTGAAACTGTGGCACAACTTCAGAACGCGAGGACCCGGCACAGGCGGAAACGGCTCCCTCTAGAGCATCGTGGAGGGAAAATCTATATAATAAACACGTTTATTTAGGAGCATGTGTGTGCGTGTGCGCGTGAATGAGCTGCGAATAAATTAATTTCCATTTGTTCTTTCGGACTATAAAATAAAAGGTTTATTACGCTGTGTCAGGTTCTCTGTTTTTGTTTTTCTTGTATGTTGAACTCACTGAGGATGTCATGGCTTTTAGAGCAGCCGACCAATCAGAAGCAGCGCTCGAATTTTTAACAGTGAAATTCTTTTGACATGTTAATGATGTCATAATGCCTTTTAAAGCAGCCGACCAATCAGAAGCATCGAAAAAAATTTGTCAGTGGAAGAATTGTTGACCTTGTTGATGATGTCATAATGGCTTTTGGAGCAGCCAACCAATTAGAAGCAGTACTCTCTTTTTTTTTTTTTCGGATTCAATATGAAAAGGAGAAATTTTTGTTTACTGTTTTTCAGCAACATAAAAAGAAAATGACATTTTCTCCATTTTGCTAATCACACAATGTGTTCTTCAACATCACAATACCAAATCTCTTGTTCTCCGTCTTATATAAGTTTTTCTAGTAGAGACAACAATATGTCCCATTTAGACTTTACAGAACTTTTTGTTCAGTCCAAACATAATTGTCCATTTCTTGTTTTTTACCAAGTTCCCATTAGGGGGCGCCACATCGGATCATCCGTCTCCATACCCCCCTGTCCACTACATCTGCCTCTTTCACACCATCTACCTGCATGTCTTCCCTCACCACATCCATAAACCTCCTCCTTGGTCTTCCTCTTTTCCTCCTTTCTGGTGTCTCCATCCTCACACTGATATACCCCATGTCCCTCCTCTGCACATGTCCAACCGTTTTTTCTACCAAGTTTGTTGCATTAAAAAAAAAAGGACGTCCATGTGTCTCAAAAACTATAAAAGAGAAATGTTTCAAATTTTATTTCAATTTGAAAAAAAGCACGCAGTTAAAAAAAAGGTTTAAATGAAGGGATAATTTTTTGTCTGAATACGTCACAGGATTGAACAATGTCTCTATACTACAATCTATGACTGTAATTGAAACCAGCAGTATTGAAGGACACTGTGAAGCGTGTGTGTGTGTGTGTGTGTGTGTGTGTGTGTGTGTGGGTGTGTGTGTGTAAACTGCTGTATTATTCAGGGTTTCAGTTGAGGAACTTTGATCCCAGTTAAATGTAAATGATTGACCATGATCTCACACACACACACACACACACACACACACACACACACACACACACCGTCCTCTTTCACCTCTTTATATCTTTATAACGTCATTATATGATATAATAAACCACTGCATTCCCTCAATGCTAGAAACAAAAGAATAGGTTTTGGATGAAGGTTTAGAGATTATTATGTTGCTATGGAAACCACAAGAAAAATCAAAGAGAACAATCTGACATGCTGTTTGTATTAAATGTTGTCCCCTTTTTGACATAAAAACAAAACCTTGAACACTAATAGTTACACTATAATATGGACAAAAGGTTGTGGACACCTGACCATTAGATTGCTTCTTTATGAACGTCCCATTCCACTTATAATGACCTCCACTCTGCTGGGAAGATGTTCCACTGGATGTGGAGATTGGTGAGATTTCGTTCAACCACAAGGGTGTTATTAAAGGCAAGTGGGGTGGTGTTCATACATCCCAAAGGTGTTCAATAAGGCTGGAGCTCTATAGCAGGAAGATCTTCCACTACAACCAATAATAACCATATCTTCATGCAGCTCCAAGAACCGCATATAGCTTGAAATGTCAGGTGTCCTAATCCTTTTTTATATATAATGTAGGTATCAAATGTACAATTCGACAACTACAATAAAACTTGTGATTGTTGCGCTATAAGAAAAATCAGCATCAGCCTGAACGGCTTTGTAGGAACATTTGGAGAAGGAAGGTGTCCCAATACTTTTGGAAATATAGAGTACAGTTTCGAAGTGAAAAGTGCAGCTTGAGGTTTAGGCTTTAGGGATTATAAATCACGTTCGTAGAAATTTTGAGGGCTTCATTGACGCTGATGCTGATGTATCACCATGGTATCTCCATATATTACACACACGAGGTTTGGGTCATGTGACCTGCCTGAAGCGAGACGACATCATCAATCACTGTTTGTCACTCGTTTCTTCCCTCCACAAGTAAAGACACTTCCAAGGAATGTTTGTTTAGCACTCGTTAATAATTAATCGAAGTGTGGAAATTCTGAAATGGTGTCATATGTAAATTCGTAGGGTGTAAGAGTCTTTGGAGTCTTGTTTCTCAGCCAACGATACGATACATTAAAGATACATATGAAGTAGCTACCGATGCGATGCGATACGATTTCTATTCGATTCAACACAATGCAATTAAATGCGATACGACGCAATGGACAAAAATAGGACGCTATGAAATTCAACATGGTACCAAAAGTTCATACTTTTAGCAAATCATACATGTAAATAGATTCAAATAAAACCAGAAGTTCTTTTTCTGTTCTGACTTCAGGAAGTTACAGCTCTACCTCTGCCATGTTAATCTGTATTGTATGTGACTCTCAGGACACGTCTCGGTCTCGGGAAGCGTTGCGATACGTCATGTTCACGTAGCGCCAGCGTTGCTGATAGAACGCCTTTGGGAAAAGAGGAGAAATCGATCTACATATCAAATATGGTCACAAATTATTATTTCTAAATAATAAAAGTATAGAACATCTACTAATAATTATATATGAATAAATCGGTTTTCCTCAAATTTGTTCGAAACAATGCATTGTGATGCAAACGCCAACTATCCGAAGCGCACTTTTTCAAATCGATGCATCACATCGTTAACTTTTATATTATATTCATTGTTAACCGATGCGAATCGCTGAATCTTATAATCTCAAGTAGGGAGTCTGGGTCCTCTCAAAGGTTCTTCCTCATGAGGTCTCAGGGAGTTTTTCCTTGCCACACTGATCACTGGTTTAATCATTAGGAATGAAGTCATATGGATAAACATATATACAGTGGAACCTCGAAACTCGTGACCTCGATAGTTGGCGACTTTTTATTTGAAACCGGACTCGCAAAAAATTATGGTTTGCCAGAAGCCACGCGAGAAGGCAAGAAAGTTTGTACTAATAAATGACAAAAGTGTTTGTTACAATTTTATAATTGTAGTATTCGTTTAAAGTTGTGAATAAAACATTCATGATGAGTAAATCCAAATTTTTGTTGAGTTTACAGTACGGTACTTGCATAATTCCCCTTGATAAAGGAACCATCAGAGGTCAAAACCTCGCAATTTAGAACGTAACCCCCACGAGTATCGAGGTTGCGCTGTACTTTGCAATCCATCTCATTCTGTAAAGCTGCTGTCCATAGCGCTATACAAATTGAATCGATTTTAGGACTAATTCAAGATGGACCTGGTTTTGGAACCGTTTCCGAATTATTTGTAACGGTTGGGGGTCAGCGGTAGGGTACCTACACGGTTCTAGGAGTTGTTGGAGTTTGTTGTGGTTCGTTGTGACGGGCTTATAAAAAGTGTCCTGCACACCACATGTAGCCCTTCTGAACAAAATTCACCATGTTTAGTTGCTCCATTTAAGGGGTTCACTGACCCAAAGCCAATATTAACACAGTGACTTGCATGCCTCGAGGCAGAGACCGACTCACACACATTCAGGAGACTGATCGAGCAGGTACGCGTCATAATTTCACCTTAAAACTCGTTCTGCATTGGCTGATTATATTGTTGTTGCTTTATTGTATTAAATCTACATTGTAGTCATTAAACATGCTAACTAAAATTCATACTTAGCCTTCGCTATTATAAGATCTAAGTTTCTCTAAGAGCTAGCATTAGCTTTTTTTTGTCCTTTCTCGACTTGTTTTCCCGAGTTATCATTAGTCATCTATAGGACCCTTCTTTTATACAGTAAGAATGGGCCTCAAGATCAATTCAAAATGGCTTCACGGGTTTCAGCTACATGCTTACGGGAGCTAGTAAACTTCTCACGTGTTTCTGGTGATGTGTGATGGTAGTTCAATGGTGTATATTTGAAATTGGTTCCTAATGTTATTCGGATTTTCGTCATTGGGTTATTCTGATATTTGATGGGGTTCTGGTGACACAATAGAAACTAGAACATTCAAAATGGAACCGAAGGAAAATTCTTTAAGACAAAAGTTATATCTGTAAGCATTAAGGAATGGGATTGAATTAGAAATTAGTGATTGGGATTAGAGGTTATGGAATTGGAAATCAGGGGTCGGTATTAGAGGTTATGAGTTTGAAAATCTGGGGTTGGGTTTAAAAGTTATGAAATAGGTTAAGAAATTTGGGGTTTTAATTAGAAATTGTGAGATCGGATTAAATATTTTGGGGTTGGGTTAGATATTATGAGATTTGATTAAAAATTATGGGATGGGATTAGTGGTTATGAGATGGATTAGATAAGATTGGTGTTTTTTTTTAATGGGATTAGAAATGAGTTAGGTTTGGGATTAAAGGCTATTAGATAGAGGTTATAGTTTGGATCAGAAATTAGGGGTGGGGATTAAAGAATATGAAATTGGATAAAAAAATTAGGGGTTTGGATTAGAGTTTACGAGCTAGGAATACATGGGATAAGAGGTTATGTGTTTGGATTGGAAATCAGGGGTTGGATTATTGATTGATGGCTGTGATTAGAGGTTATGAGATTGTATTGGCAATAAGGGATTGGGATTAGGGATTATGAGAGGATATTAGAATTTAGGGAATGGGATTAGAGGTTGTGGGATGGGATCAGATGATGTTGCATTTAAATGTTATGAAATGGGGTTAGAAATTAGGGGTTATGAGATGTGAAGCAAAATTTTGGGCTGAGGTTTGATATTAGATTTGAAATGAGGGGTTGGGATTATAAATGAAGTTTTAGTGGATCACTAGTGGATACGACTAATGATTAGATTAGATTAATAGATGGAATCGGAGATTAATGGTTGGGATTATTGACAAAATCATTGAGATTAGACACTGGAGGTTTGAAATACATTTCCAAATTTTCTGAAAGGGTTAGAGATCAGGGCCACTCGGTTTCAGTTTTGGGTTAACCTATTATATCTCATTTTAATTACTTTCTCGGTTTTCTGCCTTTCTTCACAGTGATGGCGGAGGTAATGGTGGAGGTGATGGGCGTATTCCTGGCCATTATCGGTTGGTGTTTGGAGTCGAGCAGCACAAACTCAGCTGTGTGGCGGATACACAGCAAAGCTGACTCGCTGATAAAGAGCAGCTCGCTGTATGAAGGCCTGTGGAAGAGCTGTAGCTCCAACAACATGGGGGTGCAGTGTGTGACCCACCCCACCACACTGGGGCTCCCTGGTGCGACACCCACCCACCCTCACACATACACAAACCACACACACCACACAAAAACTTCCATCTGTTCCAATATGTCCTACTGAAAAACACGACAGTTGCAACAGGTTAGTGACATCATACTCGATTGTGATTCGCTGACCAACAAAGCTAAGCTCCACCCACAGGAACATGTGTCACCCTTCGCAAATCATGTGATCGCACTGATAAGACGTATCATAAACCTTTACAGGTCACACACTTCATCGAAACTTACATTTGCTTCCTCTTGCATCTTACTCATCACCATCATCCTGTTCTTCCCAACCGTTGTCGTAGTAACCGCTCAGGTTTATAGGTTTATGGCCCTTATGAGTAAAGTCCTCGTAACACACACACACACACACACACACACACAGACACACACACTAACAGAGGAGACTGTTGGAGCATTTGTACTTTTTGCCTGCTGTGTCTGAAGTGTGTTTATGTTAAGTGTGTTGTTGGCTTGGACAATATGTGCTAGCTTTTTGTGTGTGTGTGCTAGTTCTGTTGTAGCATTAGCCTGTGGATTTGTTAACACTCAGGGCCTGTTTGTTGACGGAACTGTGGTGTTTGTATGTGTTAGCTTTCTAGCTGTTTTGCGTATGTGTGTGAGAGTGAGATCATGTCAATGGCGGTAGAGTTCTTGGGCTTTATGATGTGCGTTGGTGGATGGCTGCTGAGCGGCATGAGTTTAGCCAATAATTATTGGCGTGTCTCGTCGCTCAAGGGCAGCGTGATCATTTCCACGCGCCAGTACGAGAACCTGTGGCAGGCGTGCGCGGAGTCCAGCACGGGCATCACAAACTGCAGACTCTTCGAGTCCATGCTCGCTCTGGATGGTAACACACACACACACACACACACACATAAACACACACATACAAAAAAGTCTACTGTTGCATTTACTGGTTTCTTTACTTTCCCACTGTCTAGCGTTGAATCGCTTATTATTGGAGGTACCAATGAGTTTGTTCAGTCAGATCGCCCGTCCGTTTTCAATGTTAGCTAGTTATGCTAGTTATGAAGCAGGTACCTCTTTTATTTCTTTGCTTCAGACAAAACATTTTGACTTCTAACTCATGGCTCTTTCACAAACAGGACTTTGTAGTGCAACAAAAAAAGAAAAATAGATATCAGAAATGCAACTCTACCTCTGCCATGTTAATCTTCATTCTACGTGACTCTCAGGACACGCCTCGGTCTCTGTAGCGTTGCGATACGTCGTATTTACATAGTAGCAGTGGTGGTGAAATCAATCTACATAGAAAATAACTTTCTTTCGACTTCTCCCGTTAGGGGTCGCCACAGCGGCCCATCCGCATGTTTGATTTGGCACATGTTTTTACGCTGGATGCCCTTCCTAACGCAACCCTCCCCATTTATCCGGGCTTGGGACCAGCACTAAGGCTTGTGCAACCTTAATGGCTGTGGTTCCCTGACCGGGGGTCGAACCCGGGCCGCAGTGGTGAGAGCGCCGCATCCTAACCACTAGACCACCAGGGAACCAATCTACACAGAAAATATTGCTCACAAATTTTTGGTTACTTTTTATTACTTTTGATTGGTCACATCGGTAACTTTTATGTCGATACAAATTGGTAAACCTGAACGTCCCTACCAGCTATATATATATATATATATATATGAACAAAGGTTTGTGGACACCCGACTATAAAATTGGTATGTGCTTTTTTGAACATCGCATTCTACATTTAGTCTTCATTTGCTGTTGAAAATATCTTCCATTCTTCTGGGGAGATGTTTAACTAGATTTGTGGAGATTTCCACCCATTCACCCAATAGGGTGCAGTCAACAGGGTTGAGGTCAGAGCTCTAAAGCAGGAGATCTTCCATTCCAAAATATGTTTGGAATTACTTATAATCTTATACTCCAATACTCATGTTAGTTCTCTTTTTTCAGTGTTCTGTAAAAATGTTGAACATTTTTGATCAAACTCTTGATGTCACCCAAATGAGGATGGGTTCCCCTTTTGAGTCTGGTTCCTCTCAAGGTTTCTTCCTCATAACATCTAAGGAAGTTTTCACCTTAACTGTTGATTTCTGTAGAGCTGCTTTGAGACAATGTCTGTTGTGAAAAGCGCAATAGAAATAAACTTGACTTGACTTGACATGTTTCTTCATGGAGCTGGCTCATGCTCATGCAAGTAGTGAGTCGGGACCTTCGTGAGCTAATAGAAAGGTTTATAGATGCTAGATTACAAACTTAAGATAAATCAGACAACTCTTGATTTTTACAAAGCAAACTTGGTAAGTGCTAATTTAAGTGTTTCAGGAAGATGTAGGTCTTCAACCGTCGCTCTTGCTGTCCTATTTGTCAGTTGCTCTTAACCGGTTTGTGATGATTCCCAATTGAGAACAATTTGTATGTGCTGTCTAGTTAGGATGGATGCCATCCCCTTTGTCTGTCTTTCCTGTCAGTTTTCTAGCAATTCTGATCTTCCGACTAAGTTTGAATGAACCTTTCAATTCTGTTACATTGCCACGTGGAGCAGCAGGAGGAACAGTTTGTAAAAGATAAAGTTTACATGACTCAAAGTATGGAAGTGTGTGTGTGTGTGGGGGGGGGGGGGTTGTCTATTGATTGTATAGTACATAGTACATGGAAATAAATACATTGTGTGTATTTATTATAGAGTTGTTACACAGTTTTCATCCTTGATGTATTTTGTGTGTGTGTGTGTGTGTGTGTGTGTGTGTGTGTGTGTGTGTGTGTGTGTGTGTGTGTGTGTGTGTGTGTAGCCCATGTACAGGCATGTCGTGCTTTAATGATCATAGCGCTGTTGCTTGGAATTGCCTCCATCTTCCTTTCGGTCCTGGGACTGAAGTGCACCAAGCTGGGCAGCATGAAGGATACGAGTAAAGGACGACTCACACTCACGGCTGGATTGATGTTCATATTGTCTGGTGTGTAACACATAACCACACACATACACACACACCCACACACACATATAGTAATAGATGTGCTAAATGTTTTGTGTCTTTTAGGCTTGTGTGTGCTCACGGCTGTGTCGTGGTACGCGTCGCGCATCGTTCAGGAGTTCAACGACCCCTTCTACGTTGGAACAAAGTGAGCACACACACACACACACACACACACACACACACACACAAACACTGTTTCCTTCTGAACGATCCTAATGTGTACTTGTATTGAGGGGGAAAAAAATCACACAATTGCTGAATTCTGCTAATTTTTGGAAGGAGTCTCAATATATCAAGCTGCGATATTAAACTTTTCAAAGAGAAAGAAAGAGGAGAAACTGGTGTTGGAACGAGTGTAATTGCGCACTTCATCATTTTCCTCTGAACTTAAAATGCAACCACGGATGGAGGAAGCGTTCCAAGCTTTGGGGAATCGTTTTGGAATTATGGGAATAAAAGACTTCAGGAGCTGGTGTAGGGAAATCATCAGCGTCACACTGGTAACTGTAACATCATCAGGTCATCTTATTGCTGTTTGTTCTTCTGTAAATATAGTAACCTGGGTGAAAGGTTCATAGACAACAATAACTTAGCGATAAGAGCAGCTGTACACACTGGTTATGGGCTCTATGGACGCCAGGAAAGAGGCGAAGAAACAAGACGGTGGAATAAAAGTAGTTAAAAATAAGGACGAAGGAAACGTTAAATTTTCTGGATGGAAGCAAGAAACAGATAAATCCTGATATATAACATGGTCTAAGAGGTGGTATCTAAAAAGGTGCGACACTAGTTTTGTAACACCCCAACAGATGGCAGCACAAGACCGCTCGCACAGTCACAGGGAGCACCGACCTACATCATGGACTGCAAGTCAGAACAAAGAGAAAACGTATAATTTTTCGTGAGGCTGGGCAAATCTGTAGCATTCAGACAATCGTAACGTGTGATTTGAACATGTTGCTGTCAAGTTAGACCCCTGTCTTCAGACATTTACACTTCAGAAGTCTGGCAAAAACTCCGTCAGCGTGCCATGGACAACAATTCCTTCTTGTCGAGGATCATTACTAGTAACGAAACTTGGGTGTACGGGTATGACCTTGAGATGTAGCAACAGTCTTCACAGCGGAAGAGCCCATCATCTCCATGATTGGAAAAAGGCGAACCAGGTCCAGAGCTCGACCGAGTGCATGTTCATCGTCTTTTTTTGGCATTGCCGACATTGCACATCCAGAATTTGTCAATAGCGAGTTCTACTGCCAGGTTTTAAGGCATCTGACGGAGGAGGTTCTGTGAAAGTGACCGGATCTAAGGATTGCTTGTCTCCAAACTTTTTGATTCCACCTTATATATAACTGTATAGAGTATTTTATGGTGTGTGTGTGTGTGTGTGTGTGTGTGTGTGTGTGTGTGTGTGTGTGTGTGTGTGTGTGTGTGTTGTGTGTGTGTAGATCTGAGCTAGGTACTGGTCTTTATTTGGGTTGGGCGGCCGCAGTGTGCGTGATTATGGGAGGAGCCATGCTGTGTGGATCGTTCAAGAGAGCAAGATCACCCAAACCTGCAAGGTGTGTATTCCACACATACACTATCTGAAAAAACACCTGATTTTTTTTCAGCCATTTTTCCTTTTTCACCAAAATGTTTCCACGAATTTGGAGGCACACAATTGTATCAGACGTCTCTAAATGCTGTGGCATGAAATTTTCCTTCACTTGAGCTACATCACCCACACCTGTTCCATCATGACTGTGTATCTGTCTGTGTCTGTGTCTGGGCTTTGTGTCTGTGTCTCTGTCTGTGTCTGTGTCTGGGCTTTGTGTCTGTGTTTGTGTCTCTGTCTGTGTTTGTGTCAGTGTCTGGGTTTTGTGTCTCTGTCTGTGTCTCTGTCTGTGTTTGTGTCTGTGTCTGTGTCTGGGCTTTGTGTCTGTGTCTGTGTCTGGGCTTTGTAGCTTTTGTAAATGTTTTCCATTCTACGAAAACATTGAAGCACAACTTGGTACATGATAATGATAACAAAGAAAGCATATCTGAAAGCAATAAAGTGTCCAGAGTAATAATTGTGTATGTGTGTGTGTGTTTGTGTGTCGGTGTAGTGGTTACAGGTATAAGTCATCAGCCAATCAACAGATCTATAAAGCAGGCCCTCAGACGGAAAGCAGCAGCTCCAGAGCATACGTCTGAACCGATTCCATTGTCACACCAAGTGGAAAATACGAACTCGTCAACAGAAATGAACACATGCCGTGTGTGAAACAGGGATTGTGGGTAGTTTGTGGACACTTGATGTCCTTGTGTTGGTAAAATATATGCATTTTTGTGAAATTGAGTGCTCTCGTCTCGCTTGTGCTTTAGAATTGGGGTTGTTTTCGTGTTCGTTTGTTGAGTGGGATTTTATGTGTGCGTATTTTTTTCTTTTGTATTTGAGATTAATAAATCTGAATGGATCGACTTCGCCATCTGGTGTCTGTTATAATAAACGTGACTGCCTGGGGAAATAAATGAATGAATAAATATTTTATTGTCTATTTTTATTGCGTTATTGGGAAAAAATCATAACACTGTCCTTTGTGTCTGTTTGCTCTGCTGGTGTCTGACCTTCTAGTTCTCTTTATCTTTATGTCTATCTGACTGCCTTTCTCTGAGTGTGTCTGTCTGTCTATCTGTCTATCTATCTATCTATCTATCTATCTATCTATCTATCTATCTATCTATCTATCTATCTATCTATCTATCTACCATCGTCTGTTTCTATGTTTTGTCTATCTATCTATCTATCTATCTATCTATCTATCTATCTATCTATCTATCTATCTATCTATCTATCTACCATCGTCTGTTTCTATGTTTTGTCTATCTATCTATCTATCTATCTATCTATCTATCTATCTATCTATCTATCTATCTATCTATCTATCCTTATCTGTGTTTTTATGTTTTTGTCTATCTATCTATCTATCTATCTATCTATCTATCTATCTATCTATCTATCTATCTATCTCTCTATCTCTCTATCTATCTATCTATCTATCTATCTATCTATCTATCTATCTATCTATCTATCTATCTACCATTGTCTGTGTTTCTATGTTTTGTCTATCTATCTATCTATCTATCTATCTATCTATCTATCTATCTATCTATCTATCTATCTATCTATCTATCTCCCTCTGTACCTGTGAATCTGTCTGTCTCTTTTTGCTCTCTCTCTCTATTTACTCTTTATCTGTGTTGTATTATAATAATAAAACTGTCCTTTTGTTTGTGTTTTTGTTGCTGTTTTTTAATCATTTACTCAATTTTTCTTTTGTATTTTTGTATTTTTTTATAGTTTCGGTTCTGCCAATTACCATATAAGGAGTTCCGGGAAAAGCCGTTTGTTTGGGGGTGGGGTTTAGAGGGCGTGACGAACGCATTCCAACCGGAAGTGATTCCGTACCGGTGCCAAGATGGCGGCTCCAAATGTGTGTGGGGTTGGCTAGCTATTCTGTCCGGATGTAATTGGTTTATTTCGATTTGATTTTCGCGCGTAGTAACCAGGAAAATCTTAGAAAGCGCCAGAAATTCTCAGAGGAAGCATTTAATTCGGGTGAGACGCTATAAAGCTTCTGCATAAAACAAAAATCGTCTCAAGGAAGAATGTTGAGCGGTTAAAAGTGTTTTGTGTGTATTAAACTAAGATGTGTACCCATTAAAAATGACATTTCACAATTATGAGTATTTGAGTAATTGTAAGTATTGTTTTGTAAGTTATAACTCGCATAACTCCGTTGCGTCTATTTCTGCGCATGCGTGGTCAGGCGTGTGTTGGTTCACCGAGTGCGCATGCGCTGTCTCGCTCTGTGTCAATTAGCCTGCTTGGGCATATCTACCTATAGCCTGTATTTTGCTCACGATATTAAACCTTCACCAGCAAAAATCCAGCAGATTATTCGCGAGTGTTTTGCAAAAGATAAAAAGGCTGAAATTGATCTGTGTGGGATTCGTGAAACGGTTGGACGATGACATGGCAAGTCTAGTTAGCAGGGTGGCTAATTCGCTACCTTAGCTAGTTCACCTGTTCATCCGTCAAACAGCAAGTAATACATATTTATTATAATTATTATTATATAAAAGAGGTAATATCAGGAATTTGGATGTGATTTAGACCTTATGAGTATAAGTCAGTGTCCGTGGCTGTTCTTTGGTTTAGTTTAGTCAATAACTGTTATGAGTAAATAAGTCACGTGTGTTTTTGTTTAAGTGTTTATTCGCAATAAGGACTTTCACATAGTTGAGAAATAAACACTAATTCAATTCTATGAAGTATTTATCCTGAAAAAAAAAAATACTAAGATAAATATTTGTGAACATCCGGGTCTCCTGCACATATCCGGAACTGTGTGCTTTATTTGATCTATTAAATATTTTTCATATGCGTTTTTATTTATTTATTAATTAAATGTTTTAATTAAATATACGAAACAAAAGTTCACTAAATGAAATATCTTTTTGTTTGGCCCCAAAACCGAAAGAACGCTGGAGCCTGGTCACGTGACGTCACTTGACGCCAGTGCTCACTTGTTTGATTGACAGGCGGCCAGCGTCTGTCAGAGGGAGACTGACGTGTGTGTGTGTGTGTGTGTGTGTGTGTGTGTGTGTGTGTGAAGGCGATGGCAGGGCGCCGGGTGGAGTGTGTGTGGAAGAGGCACGTGGCCGAGCAGTTGAAGCAGAGGGACCGAGTGCAGCGACAGGCATTTGAGGAGATCATTCACCAATGTGAGTGTTTGACCCCCCTACACACACACACACACACACACACACACACTAATAGATTTTCTGTCTGTTCGTCCATCTCCGAGTGTCTATTCCTGACCCTATCCATCTATCTATCTAACTCTCTATCCCTTTCACTGTCTTTGTTTTTAAGTGTATCTCTATGGCCTATTTTCTCTGTCTGTCTGTCTGTCTGTCAATCTATTTCCCTGTCTGGCTGTGCTTCTCATCGTTTGTTTATCTGACTCTTTCTGAGTCTGCTTTTCTCTGTCTATCTGTATTGTCTCTTGGCCTGTCTCTGTCTTTCCTCCATCTGCATTCTTTCTTTCTGTCTGTCTATTTGTCTCTCTGCCTCTTTTTCCTTGTCTGTGTCTATCTATCTATCTATCTATCTATCTATCTATCTATCTATCTATCTATCTATCTATCTATCTATCTATCTATCTACTATATTGCCAAAGGTTTCGGGACACCTGGTCAAAAGTCTGGTATTTGCATTCCACTATTAGTTCCAATTTGCTCCTAAAATCCCCTCCCTTCTTCTGGGAAGATGTTCCACCAGAGTTTGGCGTTTGCTTGGGGACATTTGTGTTCTTCAGACACAAGGGTGTTAGTAAAGTCAGGTACTGATGTAGGTGAGAAGGCGAGGAGGCCTGGGGTGCAGTCAGCGTTCCCTTTCATCCCAAAGGTGTTAAATAGGGTTGAGATCAGAGCTTTATAGCAGGAGATCTTCCTCTCCAAACCATAGATCTTCATAGAGCTGGCTTTATGCACAGGGGCATTGGCATGCTGGAACAGTTTCGGGTTTCCGAAGTTCAAGTGAACACAATTTTATTATACCGCATCCAAAGACAACTGTGTGCCCCCGGCTTTGTGGGAGCAGTTTGGAGAAGCACCACATACGGCAGGAACGTTGAGGTGACCCAATACTTTTGTCCATGTAGCCTCTCTATCCGTCTCTCTCACACTGTTTCTCTCTGCAAGTCTCAATCTGCACCTGTCTCTCTTTCTGTTCCTGTGTCTGTCTCTCTTTTTTTCTGTCTGTTCACTAATTATGTCTGTCTGTCTGTCCAAGTCTCTATTTACCTTCTCTCTCTTCTCTCTCTCTCTCTCTCTCTCTCTCTCTCTCTCTTGTAGATAACAGGTTGTTGGAGAAGTCAGACCTGCAGGCTGTGTTCTCCGACAGACTTCAGACAGAGAAATATGAACCACAGAATAGACACGACCTCAGGTCATTGACCTCTTCTCTTACTTATCTACTGTGTGTATGTTGATGTTAATAACACTGCTCTCTTGTGTGTGTTTATTGTAATAACACTGCTCTCTCTCCTGTGTGTGTGTGTGTGTGTGTGTGTGTGTGTGTGTGTGTGTGTGTGTGTGTGTGTGTGTATATGTGTGTATGTGTGTATGTGTGTGTGTGTGTGTGTGTGTGTGTGCGCGCGCGCGCGCGCAGCCCGGGGGCCGAGTTGAGCCGCTGTGACCTCCTGCAGCAGGAAATGTCTCGGATGCGCATTAAACACCAAGAGGAGCTCACGGAGCTGCACAAAAAACGCGGCGAGGTTCGACACGCACACCGGATATTCACTGTGTCTGTTACAGATATAATAGAGATTATTGTTGCAAAGAAAAATGATTACAGTTGCAAAGAAGTTTGTTTGTTTGTTTATTTATTTGAAAGTTTGAAATTCGAAAATACGGTTTTGTCATCACTCGCCCTCGAATCCGGTTTTAATTTGTTTGTGTTAATTGGCAGCGTTTTTTGCCGTCTTTAATTTTTTTAAATTGTAATATTATACAAGTATTAACACTATTATACAAGTTTATCTTCTTTCTTTCTTTCTTTCTTTCTTTCTTTCTTTCTTTCTTTCTTTCTTTCTTTCGTTTTACCCCCATCTCTCTCACTGCCTTTTTTTCTGTCTGTCTGTCTGTCTGTCTGTCTGTCTGTGTTTTTCTTTTTTGTTCATCTGACTGTCTGAGCCATCTGTCCATCTCTTTGTATATCCCTTGGTCTTGTCATTTTAATTTAGTAATTTAATAGTCTTTCTTCCTTCCCTCCTTCCTTCCTTTCTTCCTTCCTTACTTCCCTTTCTTCCTTCCAAAAATCCATAGTCGTCTTCACTTTGCTAATTTCAGCTGAGACGATGATTTGACACTGAGGATGATGAGTAATGAAGCTTCGGTGACCCAAAGTTTGTGTGTGTGTGTGTGTGTGTGTGTGTGTGTGTGTGTGTGTGTGTGTGTGTGTGTGTGTGTGTGTGTGTGTGTGTTCGTGTACAGTTGGCGCAGTGTGTAATAGAGCTGAATAACCAGATTCAACAGAAAGACAAAGAGATACAGAACAATGAGGCAAAGTGAGTATCACATGACCGAGTTTGCCAGGTGTGTGTGTGTGTGTGTGGGGGGGGGGGGGGGGGGGGGGTCGGAGGGGTTTATTTGGTTAAACATAACCGTTCATGGCCCACTTTTAATGAAAAAATCGACAAAATATCACCAGGGTTAGAAACTGTGGTTCTCTGAGACCCAGACTGTCTAAACGTCAGGAGACGACACGTTGTGCACAAAGCCAGCTCCATAAAGATATGCTTTACATGGGTTGAAAGATGTGGGAGATCTCCTCAGATCTCCTCTTAGAGAGCTCGGTCCTCAACCCCTATTGAGCAAGATGAATTGGATCATCAACCCAGGCCTTCTCACCTTGTGGTTGAATGAAATCTCACAAATCTCCACCAGATCTAGTGGAACATAGTGTAGAGTGGTGTTCAATTATGACAGCGAATGGAGACTAAATGTGTTTAAAAAAAATAGCACATCCCAGTCTTGGCGTCAGGTGTCCACAAACTTTTGGCCATACGACAGCGTTTTTGACATATGGACAGATTTATGATCGAGTTACTTGGTGTGAAGCAGCGTCTTCAATGTCTTACTTTCTGTTAACTCAGTTGTGTGTGTGTGTGTGTGTGTGTGTGTGTGTGTGTGTGTGTGTAGGATGTCTGAGTACCAGCAGCAGATCCTCCAGCTGGAGGGCGATTGCCAAGAGTTGCGCAACCGGCTGTCGGAGCTGGAGCGAGCCAATCAGACGCTGCGGGACGAGTACGACGCGTTACAGATCACTTTCAGCGCCGTGGAGGAGAAACTGCGCAAAACCACCGAGGACAATCAGGAGCTCGTGACGCGCTGGATGGCCGAGAAGGCGCAGGAGGCGAACCGGCTCAACGCCGAGAACGAGAAAGACTGCAGGTCAGCGCCTCACACACACGCGCACACACACACGCACACTGTATACACCGATCAGGCAGAACGTTATAACAGGTGAAGTGAATAACACTGATGATTAGGCAGCGAGTGAACATTTTGTACTCAAAGTTGATGTTGGAAGCAGAAAAAATGGGCGTAAGGATTTGAGCGAGTTTGACTAATTGTGACGGCTAGACGTCTGGGTCAAAGCGTCTTCAAAACTGCAGCTCTTGTGGTGTTCCCGGTCTGCAGTGGTCAGTGTTAATCAAAAGTGCCCCAAAGAAGGAACAGTGGTGAACCGGCGACAGGGTCGCTGGCGGTCGAGGCTCATTGATGCACATGTGGAGCGAAGGCTGGTCCGTGTGGTCCAACAGACGAGCTCCTGTAGCTCAAACTGCTGAAGAAGTTCATGCTGTTAATGATCGAAGGGTCACAACTGTTTTAGCAGCAAAAGGGGAGCAACAAGGTGGTCATAATGTGGCCATAAAGTAGTGCCTGCGTAAATATACATAAGAACATAATTGTTCTGCTTAACTGTTCTGCTTATTTCAGCAGACTTAAACAAATGTCTTCATTTCTTCCTTCCTTCCTTCATTCATTCACTCCCTCGATATGTGGAATTGTCCGAATTTTCTCCTTTAAGAGAAATCCTTGAAGCTAAACATAAAACTCTAACGAATCCACGGCGTTAGCCGCTAGACACCTCCGGGTTAGCTACTAACGCTAGCGCTGTGGACACTTTAGCCGTTTTATGCATGCGCAAAACAAATCCGGTAGCTCGCGTGCAGTCACAGTGACACTGCGCTAACTCTAGTTTCCTTTTTTTATACCCCTGGTATTGATGTGTATGGTTTTAAGTTTAATAATAATAATAATAATAATAATAAGGGCACTCAGATTGCCAGGTGGAGACTAAACAAACTTGTGGTCCACCTCTTAATACTTTCCTGAGGGAACTCGGATTTTAACTCGGATGTTCCGCACGTAAAAATGATTGCATTCTGTACACGTGTTCCAAACCGAAAGCCCTGTACCGAATAATTTCGATGCGAAATCATGTACCGTTACACTTCTAAATATATATATATATATTTGAATGATTCAGATCAACTTTTAATATTACACAAACGTATCCTGAATAAATACAATGCCATATTTAAACAACGAGTTAATTTAAAGGAACCCCCCAAACACCCCCACCGCCCCACTCCCTTACCGACACTGCTTATAAAGCCATGATCTAATCCTGTTTACTGAAATAATTTCAGTTTACAGACCTGTTGCAACTCCAGTATAAGTTTCAGGAGAACTAAACTATCTCGGATCACGTCAATAATAAAATCCAGCTAATTGAGTTCTAAAGAACTTCCATGGAACAGACCTCTGGTTTCTTGGAAATTCTGTAAATTTGGAAAACATCCTTCTCAGACACGCGGCTTCTGCACTTCTAAATGCAGTGTTGTAGTATTTTCAAACCCTTTTCAGAGTGAGAATTTGATTCCGATTGGCCGGAATGAACATGCAACCTCAAACCATTGAAAACACGATCAGCTACGATCAGTTCCATCCGCGTTCTAAATAAATATTTCAACTTATCATTCATTGTAACCATAGTAACCTACAGATACAGTTCCATACAGAGTGAGGCAGCTATTGTACTCGCTTGCTCATGACTCCATTGAGCTAAAGTTATTATGAGAAATGTAACAAGGTAACTGCACCAGACGTAAACACCAACAGCTTTATCGTTTGAGATGTAGCACAGATGCCCATAATTCACACACTAAAAGATATTAATGACAATGGATTTAAATAAAGGGAATTTCATTGCACAATTTTATATCTGCATATGATTTAGTGCAGAATTCTATGTCCGGATAAGAGAGAAAAAAGTCATGAAATTTCCCCATTATCTACATTGTGCATTTATATTGCGTAACCTGCACCCAGCTGCGGATTATCCCTCGGGTTTTACTTTCTGTCCAGCACAAATTTGATCAAAATAAATATATAAATAATATAATAATTCAACTCCAGGGTGCCCCAAGGTTGTAGGTATTGGCGTTATGCTGTTAGATGTTGTACTTCTGATCAAAAGGTCATGAGTTCAAGTCCCAGCAACACCAAGCTGCAACTGCTGGGCCCTTGAGCAAGGCTTCCTTCAACTGCTGAGATGTATGCAAATGAAATAGTAAGTAATGTAAATGCAATAGTCAATCCCAGAGAGCACACAGCTAATTTACATTTGTTTCTGAATTTAGCATTTTTGCAATTCACACCAACACAAGTATGAACTGTTTGAACATGTACTGATTGCCCTTTTCAGGAACACACACACACTTAGGTTTCACCCAAAGCTTAGTGTCTTTACAGATTCAAATTTATTTTTTCTGCCACATTCACAACCACTCAAAATAGTACAGTTTATTCAATTACTGACTAAGTATCTAGCTATAGGAGACCAAGGCTCAGAACAAATTTATTTATTTTATTCAGAAGGTCATAACTTTAACTTTTTTTTTTTTTTTTAAAAGCAACCCTGTATCATGAATTTCAGAAGTTTTACATTTTTTATAGTATAGAATAATCCCTTAGAATTTCACGCATGCAGCATAAACCGTTCAAACGTAACGAAAACGTCCCAGTCATTCTTTTTTACAGTAAAATTTGAGATGTGCTCTTACATAGTTCAGAGACAAACATAGATACGAACCTAAAATTCTGCACACTGTTTAGTGGTAAGAGGGACACTATTTCCCGAAAGTATGACACAAATCTGAGAGAGTTGGTCAGGTGGTGGCAGGTGATTTCTGATAAAATACCGAGAAAAAAAAAAAAAGTCATCCTGTCGCCAACAGTAATTAAAGAAAATAAATTTGCATGTAAATAGACATGACATATAGTTGTTTTTAACACTTTTTCTTAGGGTTGATTTTATATTTAATTTTATTAGATTTATGCTGTATACTTTATTGGTTTATTCAATGCCAGTCAGATTGAGATGCCACTGTTGGACCCTTGACCCTTGAGTGGGTGATCCTGTGCTCTGGCCCGAGCTTCCAATCAAGCTAGTGTATGTAAAGAAAAAATTTCATCGTGTTGTACATGTGATAAGTAAAAGTGTCTTTGTTTTCTTTTGTACAAAATGAAACAACTTTCTATTGTAAGTGGTAAAAATCTTGCATTCTGAACAGTCTTATGTGGGGAAAATTACTGTTATTAATATTTTCCTAAGGGTACTAATTATCCTACAGATTTAGACAGACAGAATATACACTATTTGGTGCCTGACTTTTTCAGCCATATATGTTTCTTTCCCAAACTGGTACCCCAAAGTTGGAGACACACAGATGTATTATTTTTTTTCTTTCATCAAATTCAAACTTTGTCACGTACACATACATACAGAGTACGACATGCAGTAAAATGTATACGACTGTCCAACATTTAAACATGAAAAAAGAAATAAAATAAAAGATTTTAAAAGAGTAGATAAATTAAAAAAAAGTATAGACAAATATGTATATAAATGAATTCTAGTGGTATAGGATGTATTTGGATGTGATAGCATAAGATTTTGAACAAATCTCTTGCAAATCTCCGCATGCACTTTCTAAAATCTAGTGGAGCATCTTCCCAGAAGAGTGGAGGTAATTATAACAGCAAACAGTGACTAAATATTGAATGTGCTACTCAAATCTATTTCTTATGGTAGACTTTCTGGTAGACTTTCTATCCATGGTAGACTTTCTATCCATAATGCACAATATTTGCGAGATGCACATCAATAATGCACAGTGTATACACATATTTGAAACTAAACTAGGAATTGCTATGAATTTACAATTCTATATCCAGACAAGTACATGGTGTAGTATCAGTGTCCTAACAGTGTAGCATAGACTTCAGTAGGTTGAAAGTTGTAGGGTGAAAATGATGCAGAAGATGGAAAGCAAATCCCCCCCCCCCCCAAACATCTGATGATAATTTGATTATTTAAATCCCAAAAATTCTAACCGCTAGTGTGAGATTAGAATCGATTTGAGGTTCTAGACTTAAAGTTATGTTTGTGTAAAAGGGTGTTAATGGGAGGTGGTTCCATGGCGATGGACCATCAGGAATCTTAACACCTGCACTGATTGTGATCGCAAATTTCCCATAGTGTGACTTTTTAGACAGACTGAGAAATTCCATGTTTGTCTGAAATTCAAATGTACATCATGTATTTATATAATATTGAAAGAAGTTCTATATTATTACCAGAAATTAAATGTTATTTTCTAGTAAAGATTTGATTTTTTATATATATATATATATATATATATATAATCAATCATCTGGTAGGAGAAAACCATTGAGTTTCCATTAGATTTGGTGGCGAATTGTGTGTGATCATCCATCCACAAGGGTGTTAGTCCTGGTGTAGACGTTACGATTTAATTCATCTTGTTCAACAAGATTATTGAAATCGGAGCTATATATCAGGCCACTCAAGATCTTCCCATGTAAAGCATATCTTCATGAAGATCATTTTGTGTTCATTTGTCATGCTGGAACAGGTTTGGTTGTTCTAGGTAAAGGGAACATTTCATGCTTTAGCATTCAAACACATCTTGTACAGTAGTGTGTCTCTAATATTTGTGGTAACAGTT
This sequence comes from Silurus lanzhouensis, assembly GCA_039877035.1. NCBI lineage: Eukaryota > Metazoa > Chordata > Actinopteri > Siluriformes > Siluridae > Silurus > Silurus lanzhouensis. Next base: position 903,049 of record JBCEWE010000346.1, read on the forward strand.
TAAAATAGAACCACATATGGTTGGAAATATAGTGTAGCTATAGAAGACACTATACTGTTCTACTGCATTAACTCGCAAACTACAAAAGCCCAAGAACCCATCAATGGAAGTTGCGGTGTAACCCATTAAAGGAAAGTTAGCTGCTCAACGTCGCTCTGCCGTTCCCAATGATCTACTTTCGAATCACAATAAAATCGAAGCATCGAGACGTTTGACATTCAAATGCGTCACGATTTAGATTTTCCCCCTTAAACTTTCTGTAGCTCAACTTTGGTAAACTTTAATAGCTTTGACCTTGTTTTCATAGCAGAAGCCCCTCCATGTGTGTATATACAATGTCAATAAACCCATATCATTGTTGACTTTAGTTTTTTTTTTTTGCTAACGTTGAAACATGGAGTCTGCAGTAACAGTAATTCCAAGATTATACTTTTTTGTTTGTTTGTTTCAACATCAAGACAAAAAGAAATGCATTAAATTTGTCGATTGTCCTGCTCATAATATCTAAAATCATAATTAGAATTTAGTTGCTACTTAAATGTAGCTAAAAATGAATACAAATTTATTTTTTTTAATATATAAGCCCTCCCCTAGTGTTCATATATTTAATTTTATATATTTATTTTAATTATTATTATTTTTATTTTGCTGCACACTTAGTCATTAATCCAAATATCTATATTTTTATATATTTTAAAGGTTATGTTTAAACTCTCCAGCATATTCTAGGTCGATCTTTACGCCGGAATCTGATTGGTCACGAATTGAATTATAGATACCCCATTGTGCTGGATTCTGATTGGCTAGGGAGAGATAAGGGAGGGGGTGGTCTCCAGGGGTTAAATACAAGCGTTAGGTGTTCAGCATCTGCACTTACATCCATGTGGAGTTCAGAAGGTGAGACCCCCTGCTTGCTTTTCAAGGTACCAGTTTTACTAGTGATCTTTTTATTTTATTTTAGTTGTTGGTTCAATGAGTGGAGACTTTTTTTTTTTACTGGTTATAATGTTCAAATTGAACAATTTTAATGTTCTGGAAGGTAAAAGAAAAATTCAGATTAATCCTAAAGGTGTTCAGTAGGGTTGGAGCTCTATAGCAGGAGATCTTCCACTCCAACATTTATTTTCATGGTTCTGCCTTTGTGGACCGAGACATTGTCATGATGGACCAGGTTTGGGTCTCGTAGTTCATGCAGAGGATAAATGTCATTCTACTTTCGGGGAAGAGTTCGGGGAAGAAGCACATGGAAAATTCCAGTATCTGGGTATCAGATCGCTGCCGTTTTTTCTGTGTTTTGGAAATGTATAACGGACCATTATGAGGGACATCGTTTCATTGAGCGTGTGTGTTTTTTCAGGCGCAGACAAGCAAAGCTGCAGAAAGAGCTGGCTGATGCGGCGAAAGAACCTCTACCCATCGATATGTAAGTGTGTGTGGATGTAAAGTGTGAATCAGCTGCACAGCACCGTGTGATCGGGTTGTTTAGTAATCCGTTATTCTGATTGGCTCAGGGAGGACGACATTGAAGTGCTCACGGAGGAGACGGCGAAAGCGACATTAGAGACGTCTCCCAATCACCCAGTGAGCCGGACACCCAGGTACAAACAATTGGGATGTTCACACAATTTAGCCTGGGTGTGTGTGGGTGTGTGTGTGGGTGGACCGGTGTGTCTGTCTGTCTCGATGGGTCTTTCTGTTCATTCTGTTTTTCTCTCTTTTTTCCTCTGGATCTGTCTCTTTCTCTGTCTCTTACACAGGTCTGTAACTCATTTATTGTAGCCCCGCCCTCTTTTGGTCTTCTTGTGTGTCCCATTTCTCCTGTCTGTCTCCCTCGTCTCTCATTGCCACACTGTCTGAAGTCTGGGATTTTCTCTGATGTGGGAGGATTGATTCACAATAGATTTAGTCTAGCCCAAATCTCTTTCTTGTGCATGTTCTGTCTTCCTGTCTTTTTGTCTCCTCTTTTTTTTCTACCTGCATGTCCATCATTCTTTCTGTCTGTTCTTTAGATCACTGTCTGTCTGCATACTCCTTTTTTCATCTGACGGTTTTTTTTTTTTTACTGTCTCTCCAATCGTCTCATGTCCATGTCCCTCCACCCATTTTTAATCTGTCTTCTGCTTTTTTCCATCTCTCTTTTTCCTGAAATTTTAATCCTTCATTCACAAAGAATGAATCGATCAATCCGTTTCTCTCCCCATCTCTCATTTCTTTTATATTCCTGTCCTCAGTAAACGAGCGTCTCAGCTTCCTCCTGGTAGCCTCCTAGATTCCATCACCAATATTTTTGGGTAAGTGTGTGAGAGAGCGATAGAGAGAGAGAGAGAGAGAGAGAGAGAGAGAGAGACACACAAGGCAAGATTAAAAGTGTACGTTTTGGGAAATGTAAAATACGCGTGTAAAAGATTTGTGTGTGTGTGTGTGTGTGTGTGTGTGTGTGTGTGTGTGTGTGTGTGTGTGTGTGTGTGTGTTTGAGTTAGCAGGCGACGGTCCCTGAACTCCCACGGCTCGCCCCCAGACAACACGGAGTCCCCCTCCGGCGTGTGCGCGGACGTCCGCGTCCCCTCCACAGCACTCCACATCTTTGTGAGTCATTTCCTGGTTTCCTTTTTTTTGGTTTTGAGCTGAAAAACAGCTCAAAACCAATGCATTATGGGTGAATCGTGGGGAGGTTCTTCATACGGAAGGTCGATGATGAGCTGTAAAAGGTCTGAAGCCGAGAGCTCCGCCCCTCCAGCTCCTCAGCTCCTCCCAGCCCATCTGTCGTGTTTCCCAGCACGCTTTAGGTGTGTGTGTCTGGACGGCATTGAGGCTGATAGCGAAAGCGTTTCTACTCTCTGTGTGTACACGAGAGACTGCATAATGCACCGAGTAGATGCGTCTGACAGAAGCATTCAAATACTTAATTCTACACACACACACACACACACACACACACACACGCACATATATATATATATATATATATACATGTGAACATACACAGGAGGGCGGAGCTTCAGGGTGTGAGCGGTTCATGATCTCTAGTTTTCAATCTGAGACCTCCGATCAGAGTTAAACAGTGTGTGTGTGTACGTTAGTGTAAACGTCTAACAAACACACTCTGCGCCCAGGACGCCCACGAAGGCGAAGTAAACGCCGTCAGGTTCAGCCCCGGCTCTCGCCAACTCGCCACAGGAGGAATGGACCGGCGTGTGAAACTCTGGGAGGTGATTGGAGGTAATGTGTGTATACTCAGTAACCTCTATAGTGTGTGTGTGTGGTTGCAAAATTCCTTTCAAGACAGGAAACGATGGGAAATTACTGGGAATTTTTCAGAATTGCAGGCCAGCCAATAAACAGCAACCAGGTTTAATGCGATTTCAGCCGAATTTCTACTCTGCACATACATGAGTCACATGCACACAGCGCTCTTACTGCAGGGCCACTGAGGCCACACCCCCTACATGCACTGTGCATTCCTCCATTACTTAAGTCTCTTGAATCCTGCTGGTATTTACTTAACTATGTGTATTACATATATTTTGTGTTTGTATGCGGTACAGTTTATGTACATTTCCCAAAATTTCTGATTAATTCCCACAAAGTTCCCATAAATTCCTACTTGGAATCTTTCCAAAAGTTCCCATGGTGGAAAATCTAGACATTTTCCGTCTCTTTGCAACCCTGTGAGTGTATGTGTGTCAGGTTTAGAGTCATGTCATGGCCTGCGTATTGTGTTCGTACGTATGTGTAATACAGCATGAGATACGTTCTGATTGGTTGGCTTAGACCACTTGTTCATACTGTAGGTTGGAGCTGCTTTTCAGTGTAAATGTGTGTTTTTGTAGGTCGCTGCGACTATAAAGGCGCTTTAACGGGCAGTAACGCCGGCATCACCAGCATCGAGTTCGACAGCACGGTGAGTAAGAAACGCCAAAAGGGTCAAAACTGTTCGAAATGAACCAATCGCTCTAAATGGAACGAATAAATTAATACGGAGTGTCAAACATCATAAAACAAGCAAACAAAAACAGCAAACACATGACATAAAGAACATACTACTAAATGCGATTACTAAATGCGATACAGTACCGGTCCACCGCCTCTTGATCGGGGGACCCCGATTTGTTGGTTAGCACAAATCAACGCAAGTTAAACTTGAAGTTACAAATTACATATATCCTCCTCAGGGCTCATACTTGCTGGCTGCGTCTAATGACTTTGCGAGCCGAATCTGGACTGTGGACGACTACAGACTGAGGGTGAGACACACACACACACACTGTCGCTTGGCTTATGTCAAAACCAACTTGCTAGACAATGCACTATGTCAAGAGGTGCCTTTATATTGTTATGGTCACTGATGTGATGTAAAAGGTCTGACGCTCAGGACTCCGCCCCCTTGTGTTCCTCAATTCCACCGAGCCACTTCCCCTGTGTTTCCCAGCATGCTCTAGGGGTGTGTGTTTTGGGTACGGGGTGGCCAACACCAACGGGTGCTCTACTCAGTATGTGTGTGTGTGTGTGCGCGAGATCCCGGACACACAACGTAGCAGCATCCAACATGGCGGTGGAGACCCAAGCTACTGATCTCACCTTCTTACTGAGACCTGTTTATGTGAGTGAATGTGTGTGCGTGCGTGTGTGTGTGTGTAGGTGTGTGTAACTTGTGTGTAACCCTGTCTCCGCAGCACACGTTAACGGGTCACAGCGGGAAGGTCCTGTCGGCTCGGTTCCTCCTGGACAACGCACGAATCGTCTCTGGCAGCTACGACCGAACGCTCAAACTGTGGGACCTGCGAAGCAAAGTCTGTAAGAGCACCAGTAAACGTTCCCTTAGCTAACGCTAAGACCCGATGCTGTCGCATGATTACTTGCGTCGACTGGTTCTCGAGAACTAGCGTTCCGTCCATGCTAGGTCTACAGCGAAGTCTCCGTTTGTGTCCCTCAGGTATGAAGACAGTGTTCGCAGGCTCCAGTTGTAACGATATCGTGTGCACGGAGCAGTGCGTGATGAGTGGCCATTTTGATAAGAAAGTGCGCTTCTGGGACATACGGTAGGTCGTGATGTCTTTCTCTAGACAGAACCTACGAAGTGTGTGTCTCTATGTGTCTGGCTGTGTCTCTTTATGTCCCAGTGTGTCTGTGTATGTATGTTTGTGTCTCTGTGTGTGTGTGTGTGTGTCTTGTGTCTGTCTGTCTGTTTATCTGGCTATGTGTCTATGTCTGGCTGCATCCCTCGGTGCCTTGCCGTTACATTGTGTGTGTCCAGTTGTGTCTGTATGTCTTCTGTATTCCTGTGTGTCTGTCTGCCTATCTCTGTCTATGTCTGTGTTTGTGTCTCTGTATGTCTGTCTGGCTGTGTCTCTGTCTGTTTGTCGTCTCTGGCTGTGTCGCTGAGTTTGTCTCTGTCCCCCCTGTGTGTTTGTCCGTGTCTTTGTGTCTGTATGTGTCCCTGTGCATGGCTGCCTTTCTGTATGTCTGTATCTTTGTGTTTCTCTTTGTATGTCTGTGTGTGTGTGTGTGTGTGTGTGTGTGTGTCTCTGGGTTTGTCTGTGTCTTTGGTTGTGTCTCTATGTCTGTATGTGTCTTTGTGTGTATCTTGCTGTGTCCCTGTGTGTCATTCTCTGTGTTTGTCTGTCTGTGTCCCTGTGCATGGCTGTCTTTCTGTCTGTCTGTATCTTTGTTTCTCTTTGTGTGGCTGTCTGTGTCTGTGTCATTATGTGTGTCTGGCTGTGTCTCATTATGTGACTGTCTGTGTCTCTTTATACCTCTTCGTATCTGGTTTTGTCTGTTTGTCAGTGTCTCTATGTGTGTCTGTGTCTTAGTATTGGTCTGTCTGTGTCTCTGTTTGTCTTTGTGTTTGTCTGTTTCTGGCTGTGTCCATGTGTGTGTCTGGTTGTGTCTCCGTATGTCTTTTCTGTGTGTCTGGCTGTGTCTCAGTATGTCTCTGTATGCCTGGCTGTGTCTCTTTGTGTGGCTATCTGTCCCTCTGTGTGTCTGGTTGCGTGCCTATCTGTGTCTCTCTATGTCTGTGTCTGGTTGTCCCTATGAGTGTTTATATGCCTAGTTGTGTCTCTGCTTGTCTGTCTGTCTCCAGTTGTGTCTGCTTGTGTTCCTTAGTCTGTCTGGTTGTGTCCCTGTATGTATTTGTGTGTCTGTCTGTGTCTTTTGTGTGTATGTTTGTCTTTGTCCTTTGTATGTTTGTCCGTGTCTTGGAGTGTCTGTATGTGTCTGACTGTGTCTTATGTGTTTGTCTGTCTCTGTAAGTCTTTCTATGTGTGTTTAAGATTTTTGTCTGGTTGTGTCTTTCTATGTCTGTATGTGTCTTTGTGTATCTTGCTGTGTCCCTAAATGTCATTCTCTGTGTTTGTCTCTCTGTGCCCCTGTGCATGTCTGCTTGTGTCCCTGTGCATGGCTGTCTTTCTGTATGTGTGTGTCTGTCTGTCTGTGTTTGTCTTTGTTCCTTTGTGTGTTTGTCTGTTTCTGACTGTCTCTTTATGTCTGGTCGTGTCCCTGTGTGTGTCTGGTTGTGTCTTTGTATGTCTGTGTGCGTGTGTGTCTGTCTGTGTCCCTGTGTGTGTGTGGGGGGGGGCTCTATGTTTGTCTTTGTCCCTTAGTTTGTCTGGCTGTGTCTCCGTATTACTGGTTGTGTCTCTGTGTGTCTGCTTGTCTGTCTGTCTCCAGTTGTGTCTGGTTGTGTCCCTGTATGTATTTCTGTGTGTCTGTATGTTTGTCTTTGTCCTTTTTTTTGTTTGTCTGTGTATATTGCTGTGTCCCTGAGTGTGTCATTCTGTGCATGCCTGCTTGTGTCCCTGTGCATGGCTGTCTGTCTGTGTTTCTCTTTGTGGGTGTCTGTCTGTGTCCCTGTGTATGTCTGCTTATGTTCCTATGTGCGTCTGTGTGTGTCTGGATGTGTCTCATTATGTGCCGGTCTTTTTTTTTCTTTTCTGTTTTTCTCTGTGTGTCTCTGTATGTCTGGCTGTGTCTCTATGCCTATTTGTGTCTTTTGTGTTTGTATGTGTGTATGTCTGTGTCTCTGTCTGTCTGTGTCTCAGTATGGGTCTGTCTGTGTCTCTGTTTGTCTTTGTTCTTTTGTGTGTGTCTGTTTCTGGCTGTGTCTTTTTATGTCTGACTGTGTGTTTGTCTGGCTGTGTCCGTGTGGGTGTGTGTCTAGTTGTGTCTGTATGTTTGGCTGTGTGTCTGGTTGTGTCTCTGTATGTCTGTCTGGCTGTGTCTCTGTGTGTGTCCCCTTTGTGTTTGTCTGTATGTGTCTTTGAGTGTCTGGTTGTGTCTCTGTTAGTCTGTCTCTGTGTGTTCCAGATTTGTGTCTGTATTTGTGTCCCTGTGTTTGTATGTCTGTCTGTTTGTGTGTCCTGCTGTGTCCCTGAGTGTGTAGTTCTTTGAGTTTGTCTGTCCCTGTGCATGTCTGATTGTGTCCCTATGTGTGACTGGCTGTGTCTGTGTGTGTCTGGCTGCGTTCCTGTGTGTCTGGTTGTGTCTCTGTATGTCTCACTGTGTCCTGCTGTCCCTCTCTGTGTCTCTGAATGCCTTTGTGTGTATGACTGTGTCCCTGTGTGTCTTTGTTTTTGTCTGTCTGTGTTCCTTAGTGTGTCTGGTTGTGTCCCTGTATGTGTGTCTGTATGCCTGTGTTGCTGTCTGTCTATCCCTGTGTGTGTCTGGTTGTGTCTCTGTATGTCTCTTTGTGTGTCCTTCTGTGTCCCTAAATGTGCCTGTCTCTGTGTATGTCTGCATGTGTGTCTTCCTGTCTCCCCGTGTATGTCTCCTTGTGTCCCTCTGTGTGGCTTGGCTGTGTTTGTCTGTGTCTTTGTATGTCTGTGTCTGGTTGTGTCTCTGTATTGTTTTTCTGTCTGCCTGTATCTTTGTGTGTCTGGATGTTTCTCTCTAAGTGTCTGTCTGTGTTTGTCTGCTTGTGTCTGCCTGTAGCTTTGTGTGGCTGTCTGTGTCCCTCTGTGTGTCTGGTTTTGTCTCTGTTTGTTTGTCTGTCTCTATGTGTGTTACTGTCTGTATGTGTCCCTGTGTCTGTGTGTCTGTTTCTGTCTCTGTGTGTCTTGCTGTGTCCCTAAGTTTGTCTCTCTGTCTCTGTCTGTGTGTATGTCTGCTTGTTTCCCTATGTCTGTCTGTCTGTCTGTATCTCTGTGTCTCTCTTTGTATGGCTGTCTGTGTCTCTGTATGCCTGTCGGTGTCCCTGTGTATGTTGTCTTGTCTCTCTCTGTATGTCTGTCTTTGTCCGTTTGTTTGTCGGGCTGTGTCTGGCCGTTTGTTTGTCTGTGTGACTCTGTGTCACTGTATGTCTGGCTGTGTCCCTGTATGTCTGGCTGTGTCCCTGTGTGTCTGGTTGTGTCTCTGTACATCTCAGTGTGTGTTTGTCTTTGTGTATGGCTGTGTCCCGGGTGTGTCTGGATGTGTGTCTCTGTATTGTGTGTCTGGCTGTGTCTCTGTATTGTTTGCTGCTGTCTGTGTGTCTGCCTGTGTCGCTGTATGTCTCTTTGTGTCTGTCTGCCTGTATCTTTGTGTCCCTCTGTGTATCTGGTTGTTTTTCTGTATGTGTCTGTCCGTATCGCAGTTGGTGTCCCTGTGTATGTCTCTGTATGTTTGTCTTTGTCCCTTTGTTTGTCGGGCTGTGTGTCTCTGTAGGTGTCTGGCTGTGTCCCTGTGTGTCTGTTTGTGTGCTTATGTCTGTCTGTATCTTTGTGTCCTGTTTGTCTGTGTCTCTGGTAATGTCTCTGTATGTCTGTGTCTGTCTGTGTTTGTCTGCTTTTGTCACTCTGTGTGTCTTGTTGTGTCTGTCTGTGTGTTTGTCTGCCTCTGTATGTGTGTTACTGTTTGCGTGTGTCTTGCTGTGTCTCTGTGTGTCGGCTTGTGTCTGTCTGTCTGAGCTCCTGTTTTATGTCTGTCTGTATTTTTGTGTCTCTGTGTGGCTGGTTCTGTGTTTGTCTGTGTCTCTGTATGTCTGTGTCTGTCTGTGTTTGTCTGCTTTTGTCCCTCTGTGTGTCTGGTTGTGTCTGTCTGTGTGTTTGTCTGCCTCTGTATGTGTGTTACTGTCTGCGTGTGTCTTGCTGTGTCTGGTTGTGTCTGTCTGTCTGAGCTCCTGTTTTATGTCTGTCTGTATCTTTGTGTTTCTTTTTGTATGTCTGTTGGTGTCCCTGTGTATTTCTCTGTATGTTTGTTTTTGTCTTTTTGTTTGTCTGTGTGTGTCTTGCTGTGTCTGTATGTCCGTGTCTGTCTGAGTTCCTGTTTTATGTTTGTCTGTATCTTTGTGTTTCTTTTTGTATGTCTGTTGGTGTCCCTGTGTATTTCTCTGTATGTTTGTCTTTGTCCCTTTGTTTGTCTGTATGTGTGTTACTGTCTGTGTGTGTCTTGCTGTGTCTGGTTGTGTCTGTCTGTCTGAGCTCCTGTTTTATGTCTGTCTGTATCGTTGTGTTTCTTTTTGTATGTCTGTTGGTGTCCCTGTGTATTTCTCTGTATGTTTGTCTTTGTCCCTTTGTTTGTCTGTATGTGTGTTACTGTCTGTGTGTGTCTTGCTGTGTCTGTGTGTCCGTGTCTGTCTGTCTGAGTTCCTGTTTTATGTCTGTCTGTATCTTTGTGTCTCTGTGTGGCTGTTTCTGTGTTTGTCTGTGTCTCTGGTTATGTCTGGTTGTGTCTGTCTGTGTGTTTGTCTGTCTCTGTATGTGTGTTACTGTCTGCGTGTGTCTTGCTTTGTCTCTGTGTGTCTGGTTGTGTCTGTCTGTCTGAGTTCCTGTTTTATGTCTGTCTGTATCTTTGTGGTTCTTTTTGTATGACTGTCTGTGTCACTGTATGTCTGTTGGTGTCCCTGTGTATGTCTGTGTCTCTGTATGTTTGTCTTTGGTGAGTGTGTGTGTTTGTGTGTCTTTTATCTGTCCCTGTGTGTGTCTGCCTGTATCTTTGTGTCCCTCTGTGTGTCTGGTTGTTTCTCTGTATGTCTCTGTGTCTGTCTGTATCTTTGTCTCTCTTTGTCTGTAACTTTGTCTCTCTCTTTGTTTGTCTGTTTGTGTCCCTGTGTATGTCTCTGTATGTTTGTCTTTGTCTCTTTGTTTGTTGGGCTGTGTGTCTCTGTAGGTGTCTGGCTGTTTGTCTGCTTGTGTACTTATGTATGTCTGTCTGTGTCTCTGTATGTCTGTGTTTGTCTGCTTTTGTCCCTCTGTGTGTCTGTCTGTGTGACACTGTCTGCGTGTATCTTGCTGTGTGTCTGGTTCTGTCTGTCTGTCTGTCTGAGTTCCTGTTTTATGTCTTTTTGTATGTCTGTCTGTGTCTCTGTATGTTTGTCTTTATCCCTTTGTTTGTTGGGCTGTGTGTCTCTGTAGGTGTCTGGCTGTGTCCCTGTGTGTCTCTGCTTGTGTACTTTTGTATGTCTGTCTTTATCTTTGTGTCTCTGTTTGTCTGTGTCTCTGGTTGTGTCTCTGTATGTCTGTCTGTGTTTGTCTGCTTTTGTCCCTCTGTGTGCCTGGTTGTGTCTGTATGTGTGTTACTGTCTGCGTGTGTCTTGCTGTGTGTCTGTCTGTCTGAGTTCCTGTTTTATGTCTGTCTGTATCTTTGTTTCTTTTTGTATGACTGTCTGTGTCACTGTATGTCTGTTGGTGTCTCTGTATGTTTGTCTTTGTCCCTTTGTTTGTCGGGCTGTGTGTCTGTTTGTTTGTGTGTGTGACTGTCTGTTTCTGTCTGTGTCTCTGTATATCTCTGCCTGGTTGTGTGTCTGTGCCCCTCTGTGTGTCTGGTTGTCTGTCTGTGTCTAGTTGTGATCTGTGTCTGTCTGTGTTCCTTAGTGTGTCGCGGTTTGTGCCTGGTTGTGTCTCTATATATCTGTCTGTGTCCCTGTGTGTCTGGCTGTGTCTTTATGTTTGTCTTTCTCTTTGTCTGGCTGTGTCTCATTGTGTGATTGTCTATTTATTGCTGTCTCTCTATATATCTGTCTGTGTCTCTGTGTTTATTTTTGTGTATCTGAGTCTATTTGCCTTTTTGTGTCTTTTTTTTTTTTTTGGTCTGTGTGATTGTGCCTGTGTGTGATTGTCTTTATCTTGCTGTGTTTCTCTGTATGCCTGGTTGTGTCTCTTTGTGTGTCTGGTTATGTCTCTCTATTTCTCTGTGTGTTGTGTCTGTCTCTTTCTGATTGTGTTCCCTTTGTCTATCTCAACACCTCATTTTCTTTGACTGTGTGTGTGCTTGTCTGTGCAGTGCCGAGAGTACAGTCTGTGAGTTGGAGCTGCTGGGACGAGTCACGTCATTGGACCTGAATCACGACCGCACCGAGCTGCTCGCCTGTTCACGTGACGACCTCATCAAAATCATCGACCTGCGTAACAACGCTGTGAAACAAACCTTTAGGTACGTGCACACACTTACACACACACACACACACACACTATTGCTTTGTTTCACTGTGGTGGTTAATGTGTGTGTGTGTGTGATTACAGTGCACAGGGCTTCAAGTGTGGGTCAGACTTTACCAGGGTTACCTTCAGGTGAGTGTGTGCGCGCCTGTGTGTGTTTGCCATTACTCAAATGCACTTACTGGACACTTTATTAGGAAGCTTTACAAAGAGACTTTCTCATGCATTTGTCCATTTTTTGTGTGTTTAGCCCTGATGGCAATTATGTCGCTGGGGGGTTCAGCAGATGGTGTTCTATATGTGTGGAATGTATTGACAGGGAAATTGGAGAAAAGCCTAGACAAAGGACACAGGTAAGTGTGTGTACACACACACACACACACACACACACACACACACACGGCCTTTCTATTACTTATTTGTTTAAGCTCCTGCGATTTGAATGAACTCTTACTGTCTGTGTGTGTGTTGCACAGCTCCTCCATTAACGCGGTGTCCTGGTCTCCATCCGGTTCCTACGTTCTTAGTGTGGAGAAAAGCAGCAAAGCCGTGCTCTGGTCCGACATCTAAATGGTCCAGCTCCGCCACGCTCTGAACTGATTGGTTCAGCTCTGCATCCAGCCTGCTCTGATTGGTCCAGTTCAACTGTGCTCTGATTGGCTCAGACCTGCCCCACCCATTCCCCGATCGCCTCCAAGCCCACAGCAGGACCCCCACCCCTGTACTAATTTTCCCAGGGTGCAATGTGTTTGAGGGGTGTGGCCATATGTACAGAAAGATTTTATATCAGGGCACTTCTGTCAATTCTAATGGAAGTGTGTGTATGTGTGTGTCAACGTGTGTATATGTGTGTGTCAAGCGAATGTTCACTGCAGTTAATCTCATGGCTTTAAGGCTTCACCTCTGTTCTCTCTGACCTCACTTCCTGTCTACACACACTTTACCTTTAAAAAGGATAGAAGCATGAGGAGTGTTAATTATAATTAATTAATTAATTATAATAAATCAAATAATAATCCTTTTTTTTTTCTCTACAGTGATGCTCTGAAACCTCAAGGCACCACAAACAAGTTAGCAGCCACACAAAAGCTAGTTAGTTTATGATCCAGAATTAGAATCGAAAATTGTATTGAAAAAAAGCTTCCAAAATTTGCCACTAAAAAGTTAGTAATTTCCGACTGTTCTGCCGACTCCCTGAAGCCAGCAATAGCAACTAACTCGATATTGGTGCTTACAGCCCAGGCTGTAATTCTGTCTTCTTGTTTTGCTATATTTTAACGAAATTAGGCCTTAAAAATGTTTACAAACGTACCAGAGACAGCGCTCAACCAGACATGTGACCACTCCACGAAATGTGGTGGGGTGTGACGTAGAAGTGTGATGTAATGTGTTTTTATACATACTCATTATGACATGCTCTCATCCCCTTGACCTCGCATTATGTGTACAGGGGTGAGGGACACGCAAAAGCTAATGACAAATACGCAACGCAACAGTCAGTAGCAGGTTTGGTTTATCTGAAGTGGGCAGTAAGTCATTTTGATGAAGTAACCTGCAAATGAAGTGCACTTTAATTAAGCTCTAAAAGGTTTGTGGAAGAAAAACGCACAAACAGGCGCACACACGCACACACCTTCTCAACACACTCCTACTCCTGCACGATAATATCACCATCAGAGCCTCAGCATCTCGCTGACTCGGTTATGGCTTCAAATTAGCACTTTGTAATGGGTGGGCTCAGGATGACCCTTCAATCCTATTGGCTAATAAACTGTAATATATGTATTTGTGTATGAGACGCTGTATGTTTACACACAATGAAACAAGTAACATGATTCATTCGCCTCCTGTCATTTATTGAACATCTGTGTGTGGGGGAGATGGAGGTCTTTCGGAAGCTACTGGAGGGGTTGAATTGAGAGTGGTCCATAGAACACTAAATGACTGTCTTGATATGGTCAACAATAACCTCCATGCAATATGGTGGCCATGGACTACAAATGGCACCCTGAAAAGGATCCTGGCACATTTTTTGTCCTTTTGCCTCCCTGTGCTCCTGGCTGGCTCGCCAATAAAACCAGGCAGGATATGACTGATGAGGACATGGAAAGAAATGTGCACAAACTACCAGAAGTGTTTAAGATGTACTACAGCCTTGCCAAATTTAAACATGCCACAAGCAATTCATGGCCACAAGTTTGAGCAAATTCTAATCTCTTTGCAAAAGTGTATAAAATCCTGCCTCTACCTTCTGGGGGTGGTTTGTGTACAGTTCTAAAGAACATTTAATTATATTTATGGCATACAGAAATTACTTCAGTTCAAGTTTATTCCACCACCTTGGTGCCAGAACAGCGAAGAGGCCTTTCTTGCTGCAAACCTTCCTTGTACCCTGAAAGATGGTGGGACCAATGAAGCAGAAGTAGAGGATGGTAATTGAAGTCTGGTCTGTGATGTAGAAGAGTGCAGGTCTGTTTTTCACTTTCCAGGGGAGCATGGTAATGGGGTTGTGTGGGAGGCCTTCGCAAACCTTAAAAACATCAATATTGATTTCGGGGTTCTATAACATGAATGTCCATTTCATGTGGCGTGTCCATATGTTTATAGTTCCCCTTATTAAACTAACTCGCATCACTCATTCCTAAGGTTCCCAACATTGGTTCTGAAGTATCTGGAGAATTGCTACTGTGGCGCAAGACCTACCTCTAGGGGTTGGACACAAATATGTATTCCTGCAACTAATAAGATACTATTCTCAAGCAAGACTCTTTTGGAACACTTAATAGACAGTTTCCATTTCATGTGGCATGTCCAGATGTACATAAACCTGACTTTCCTAACACCCTTGTGTCTGAATGAACACAAATCTCCAAGAAATCAAGTGGAACCTCTTCCCAGGAGAGTTGAACTTATTATAACAGCAAATGGGATCCAAATGTTGAATGAGGTGTTCATAAAGAAGCACATCCCAAACTTATGGTCAGGTGTCCACAAATGCTTTTCCATATAGTATGTTTTGTCACGCAATAAGAGTTTAAGTTGAAGCACTTTCTTGATTAAAAAAAAACCCCAAAAAACTGATGACAGAGGTTGAGAAACTAATATGTTCTTGTTTTGTTGTCTCTCAATATAGTTTTTGACCTGAGAGGGGGTCAGTCGTACTCCTTGAGGTGTGACTACTGGGACAAAATGCTTCATGGCGTGCCTCTGTCTGGGACATTATCACAAATGCATGATCACACACTTCATACACGTGTGTTTGCGATTATGCTGAGCCTCAGATGATCCCCCCACATCACCCATTGGGGAGATAACATTCACCGTGTGTGTAATCTGTGCTTAGATGAGAGTCCAGAACGCTGACTATGACAACACGGGTTTAGACACGGAGGCGGTCTGGACACATTTCATGGTTTCATGGTTTGGACAGGTTCAGGTTAGGATAATGCTTTTATGAAACATGTGACGCTGATCAAGTGTGTGTATGTGTGTGTGTTAATGTGAGAGGATGTGGGTGGAAAGAAGGAATCCTGCTGACTCAACAGATTGAGCTTGTCCAATAAGAGCAGTGTAAAGGCGGAGCTTCTCTTATATATACGTTACCAATACAGTTGCCCGCACTGGCCACCTTAACACAGACCTTTTCACCTGTCTGAGTACTCGGGGTCTTTCTCACACACATACACAGGTGAGTTTCTCCCTGTTTGTCCGTCCGTCCATCCATCCCTCTTTTTGTGTTTGTCTTTTTCTCATTCTTTATCTATCTATCTATCTATCTATCTATCTATCTATCTATCTATCTATCTATCTATCTATCTATCTATCTGTCTGTCTGTCTGTCTCATTTGGTTATGAAATCCTACTTGCGTGTATGTGTGTGCATAATGCCATTATAATGCTATTACGATGATGTCGGTTTCGAGATTAACGCTAAGACGCACTCTGCTGATAAGGAGGAGGCAGATAAAGAATCTCCTGAGCTGAATAATCAAATTATATCATATACATACACTATATGGACAAAAGTTTGTGGACACCTGACCATAAGGTTGGTACAAGTCATTCAATATTTAGTTCCCTTTTGCTGTTATAATGAGCTTAACTCTTCTGGCCAGATGTTCCCCTAGATTTTGTGGAGATTTGTGAAGGGTTTTAGTAAAGTCAGGTACAGATGGAGGTGAGGTGAGGAGGCCTGGAGTGATCGATTGATCCCAAAGGTGTTCAATTAGGGAGAGTTCTATTGCAGGAGATCTTCCAGTTAGGGTCTTGTAGTCCAAGTAAAGGGAAAATTTAATGCACATCCAAAGGCGTCCGATACAATTGCCGGCTTCTAAATTTGCTGCATATTGCTGGAAAGGTCAGGTGTCCCAAAACTTTCGGCAATAGAGTCTGTAAACCACACTGTAAGTTGAGAGGAAATGGCAGTTCAAGATTGTTGTATGTATAAAACATCGGTCTTTGACGCATAATGATCACGTGATGGTGGCCATATTGAAAAAGATCCTCAAGTGTCAATTTTCTCTTTCAGGGTCATCATGAGTCCAAAGCACGTCATTTACAAAAAGCTGTCACGTGACAAATCGGTAAGAATCGCGTTCCATCTTTTTCTGTTCATGCTTGCTGCTCCATGGCAAATCCATTGGTTCTTATGAGTATCCTTTTGTTTGTGTGATGCCAGGTGGGTATTTACATGGGGAGGCGGGACTTTGTGGATCATTGTGACTCCATCGATCCTGTTGGTAAGTCCACCTGTCTGTCACAGCCTTGGAGGCGGAGAGAACTAGCTAGCTAAGGTGTGGTGTAATTGTACTTCAAATTTCCAAAAGGTAAATGCATAAAAAAGCCCTAAAGGATAGGGATAAAAGAGTATTGGTGCCACAAAGGCTGGGGGTGAAAAAGTAAGTGCTCACTAAAGGAACTTGTTGGTGTCTTGTATTTGTTTGGTACGTGAATGATATGATTCTTTATTTGAATGATAGATGTAGTGCCCAACAGGCTGATGCTAAGTGGTGGTGATACTTTGTCCTGTATGAATTGCTTAATATTTTACTTGAGCTGTGTAATACCGTGTGTGTGTGTGTGTGTGTGTGTGTGTGTGTGTGTGTGTGCGTGTGTGTGTGTGTGTGTGTGTGTGTGTGCGTGCGTGTGTGTGTGTGTGTGTGTGTATCTTAGATGGCGTAGTGCTACTGGATCCGCAGCAAATCAAAGGAAAGAAAGGTAAGTTACTAAACATTAACCACTAGAGGGTGAAGATAAAATTGCTCAGTCTTTAGAACTTAAGCAATTAGCACTTTTTCTTTAGAACATTTTTTCCTTCAACTTTTTTTATTTACACTTTACTACTTCACTATTAGAATCTGCATGTCCTTTAGGGCATTTTCTCTCTCATACCTTTGTCCTTGCACTAGATTTCAGGGTACTTAAATTTGCACTCTTGGACTTGGATTTATAGTGTTTGTTATAGAACACCGAATTAACAAATTAACATAAGTGTGTGTGTGTGTGTGTGTGTGTGTGTGTGTGTGTGGTGTGTGTGTGTGTGTGTGTGTCAGTATATGTCATGTTGTCATGTACGTTCCGTTATGGACGTGATGATGCAGATATACTAGGCTGGGCGTTTCGGAGAGATATCTACGTGTGCACGAGGCAGGTGTATCCCCCACTGCAGGACCTCGACCGCAGCATCCACACCAAACTGCAGGAAAGGCTGTTGCGTAAACTCGGAAACAACGCCTATCCTTTCTTCTTTGAGGTAACAGTGAAGGACTCAAAATCTGGAAAAAAAAATTTGTGTTGCTCTGATCAATTAAAATTTGAGCTATTTACAGGCCCTAAAGGCCAGGGGAGGGTTATATAGTAAGGGTTAAAAAGTAATAAATAAAAAACTAAAGGCCAAAAAGGAACTTTTAAAAAGTTTTGGAAGGGAAGTACAGACACTGCTCTAAAGGCAAACGATAGATAACTAGGTTATGAGGACAAAGCTTTGTCTAAAAACCAGGATTTATATGCCCTAAAGGTTAAAAACTGAAAAACAAGCACTATAAATGCATTGCAGTACTAAGCAGCCTCAAGTCCAAGAGTAAAAAAGGTTAAGCACCCTGAAAGCTCTCTGTGAAGGACTAAGTGCCCAAAAGTCTAACATTAAATGACTAATAGCAAAGGATTAAAGTGCAAAGACCAAGGTAGGAGAAAATGCCCTCGAGGGAACGTGCAAGCCCATCGGTGATAGCCTTATTGCCCAAAACGTCTAAATAAAACTGATAAAGACAATGCCCTAAAGGCAAAATACTAATTGTTTAAAAGTTTAAAAAACTAAACACCAGGTGCTCTAAAGGCTAACAGCCAAAAACACCTTATCACCAACACACATACTTAATTACTACAGTATTTCCCTAAAGGCTGTCGATGAAGGACAAAGTGCCCAAAAATTGTAAAACAGAAGGAATAATGGTTTAGGAATACGGTCCAGCGGAAAAGGTGGAAGAGCAAAAATGCCCTAAGGGTAAAATTCAAGTATTAAGCGTAAAATGCCCTAATGGCAAAGTGCAAATGACCTAAGTTTTAAGGACTAACCAATTTTATGTGCCCTAGAGGCTAGCACTAAATGCCCTAAAGCCTAACAGGGAATCATAAAAATCACTAGTTTTAACCGATTGTTTTTAACATGCCCTGAAGGCTGAAGCTAAGTAGTTGTACAAACAGGTGATGTGTGTGTTCTTGACATTGTGTGTTTCAGTTTCCTGATAACCTGCCGTGCTCTGTGGCTTTGCAGCCTTCACCTACTGACGAGGGCAAGGTAACCATGACAACGACAAGAACAGTACACACACACACACACACACACACACACACACACACACACACACCTATTCACTACAGTAACACAACAATCATTACAACACAACAATACTGAGAATGCACACACCTACAACCTTACAGCACTACAATAACACACACACATAAACAACATAACTCGTTTATATAATACAACACAGCTACAACAATAAAACGCACACACACACAATCACGTCATTCACATCGTGCGACTTTTTTGTCAGTAGAGTTTACAGAGCAGCTGCGGACTGTTTTGTGTGTTTTTTGTGTCAGTGTGTTGTGTCCTGATAAGCTTAGATTTTCACTAATTGATATTAAGTGCCCACTGAAAAAAGTGTGTGCATTTTGTGTGTGTGTGTGTGTGTGTGTGTGTGTGTGTGTGTGTGTGTGTGTGTGTGTGTGTGTGTGTGTGTAGAACTGTGCAGTGGAGTTTGAGGTGAAGGCTTTCTGTGCTGAGAACCAGGATGAAAAAGCTCATAAGAGGTAACAACCAGATCCATACATACATACATACACTGTATGAGCAAAAGTTTTGGGACGCCTGACTTTTCCTGCCGTATCTGTTTCCACATAGTTGGAGGCACATAATTATACATCTCCTCATCCTCGAACAGGTTCCATCTATTTATAATTTATTTTATTTATTTATAAAGTTCAGAAGTATGCAAAAGTGGAGAGAAATTGAGACCCGAAACATACAGCAGGATAGCAGAAAACGTCAAAAAGTAAATCCACAACTTTAAACGGCAAAAAGTCTTTTGAAGAACTTGCCAAGTTGTTCACTGATAACAGCTCGAAGACAACAACTTATACTGGGCGACACAGGAAAACTTAAATACACACTAAAGTAATTGGATACAGGTGCAAACAATAAGTAGTGCATAAGGGACACAGTGATGCAATGGCGACATCTGTTGGTGAAAAAAGGAAGGGAACACATAAAAAAAAACCCACCGATGTGTAGAATTAAAGTGTAGAAATAAAGTTTTCGTTCACTACGAGACCCAAACCTGTTTTTATACCCCTGTGCACTGATCCAACTCCATGAAGATGTGCATTCCATGGGTTGAAAGATCTCTACACCTCTGACCCTCAACCCTGTTAAACAATATGAAAGTAAACATCACCCCAGGCCTCTTTACCCTCACCTACATCAATATTTGACCAACATCCTTGTGTCTCCACAAAATATGGTGAAACATCTTCCCAGAAAAGTGAAACTTATTATAAGAGCAAATGGATACTTAATGTGGAATATTAAAAGGGAGGACATCCCAATCCGTCAAGTGTCCACAAACCTTTGCACATATAGTGTATATGAGCAATCACATAAATATGATATATACCTTTCCCTGATCTCTCTCTCTCTCTCTCTCTCTTTCTCTCTCTCTTTTTGTAGGAGCTCAGTGCGTTTAGCTATAAGGAAGGTGCAGTACGCCCCTGATAAAGGCGGCCCTCCTCCATCTAACGAGACGACGTGCGAGTTCACAGTGTCGGACAAACCGCTGCACATGCGTGTCGCTCTCGAGAAAGAGGTGGGACTTCCTGTTTAGTGGCTTCGCTAACTTGCTAATACTCGCACAGCTGTTTCTGCGGCGCTGTTCAGACTGAAACCCGAGGCAAAAAAAGATTCTTTTATTCAAATGTTCAGTAATCACCTTTATTTTAATCATGTTTTATCCATCCATCCATCTATCCATCTATCCACTTTCTCAATCTCTATCTCTGTCTGCTTTTTGTCTCTTTTTTCATGTTTTTCTTTCTCTTACTTGTTCTATCCTTCTCCTTTTTAATCTATCTATCTATCTATCTATCTATCTATCTATCTATCTATCTATCTATCTATCTATCTATCTATCTATCTATCTATCTATCTATCTATCTATCTATCTATCTATCTATCTATCTATCTATCTATCTATCTATCTATCTATCTATCTATCTATCTATCTCACACAGACATATTATCATGGTGAGCCCATCAATGTCAGTGTGGACATTGATAATAGCTCCAGCAAGGATGTAAAGAACCTCACACTATCAGGTAACAAGCCCCCCCAACACACACACACACACACACACACACACACACACACACACACACACACACAACGGTTTATTTTCTTTGTCTCTCTTTTTTTTTCCTCACCCACAGTTGAACAGGTGACTAACGTGGTGCTGTACTCTAATGATAAATACACAAAATCTGTAGCCTGTGAGGAGACCATGTAAGACACATTCTCTCTCTCTCACACACACACACACACACACACACACACACACACACACACACACACACACACACACACACACACACATTTGCATGTGCACTCAATTTGCATCTCATCTCATAACCTCAATGAATGACATCATTGTTGATGTTTGCCGTAGAGACCTGGTGCCATCTGGGACCAGCCTGAAGAAAGTGTACACTATGTACCCCTTACTGCAGAACAACCGTGAGAGGCGGGGCTTAGCACTGGATGGGAAGCTGAAGCATGAGGACACCAACCTGGCTTCCTCTAGCATGTGAGGGCATCATATTTCATCAATCATAAAGGCTAGCTCTAAAGAATTAAAGGCCCTAAAGGCTAATAGACAACATCACCATAAGGAACTCAAGGACTTAAATACAAAGAATTAATTGTTCTTTTGTCTATTGTCAATAAAGGCAATAAAGATCTAAGACCCTAAAGGACCACGTGGATCCCCTATAGAGAATTAGGACCCTGAAGGCTAATGTGTCTAAATAGTCTAACAGCAATAGGTAAAAGATTAAGGGCCATAAAGCCATAAGCATTACACAGTGATCTGAAGGCTCCATTTGCTAAAGACTAAGACTGAAGCTCTAAGGGTTTTAAATACTAAAGGTGAAAGACTTTGGATTCTACAGGCAAGGTGCATTTTGTTTGTTATAGCACAGTACATAAAAATGAAGAGCCCTCAAGGCTAAAGACAAAGGGTCCAGATGCCATGGTCTGTAATGTCTAAGAGTGTCGTGTCCAAAAACAGGTAAGGACGTAAGAAAAAAATAAATAAATATCCAAATGCCCTAAAGGCTACAAGCCAAAATGTAAATGTTTAAAAGGTTACGGATGCTATGATGCTCTTTAAATAGGTTAAAAAAGTTAAGCAAAAATGTGTTAAATATTCCACAGGCTGTTTTTTTTAAAGGGCAAAGGTGAAGGACTGAGACAAAATTTGGTTTAAGACAAAAGAAAAAAAAAACAGGCCCTAAAGGCAAAGGGCACAGATTTTAGCATTCTAAAGCCTTTGGTTTTAAATGTAAAGGGTATAAAAGTGTATGGACCTTAAATTTTAATACTGAAGGATTTTGCTCTGGAAAGGTTAAAAGCCCTAAAGGCTTAAGAGGGAGAAAAAAAACCTGAGTATGTACTTGTGTGTGCAGAGTGAAGGCGGAGGTGCTGAAGGAGATTTTGGGGATACTGGTGTCCTATAGAGTGGTGGTCAGAGGAACAGCAGCTGGGTAAGTGTGTGTGTGTGTGTGTGTGTGTGTGTGTGTGTGTGTGTGTGTGTGTGTGTGTGTGTGTGTTGCAGCATTCAAAATGTATCACGCATTGTTTATTTTAATGTTATAGAATTTTTATTGAGAGTAAATCGATTTTCTCTTTTGGCCTTTACAGCATGATCGGTTCAAGGTATGGACCAAATTCTACTCAATCATATGCATGTTATGACTGAATATTCTTCAAAAATAAACCTGAACCTTTATACTGTATACAATCTGTTTGTGTGTGTGTAGCGAGGTTGCTGTGGAGGTGCCATTTCTACTCATGCATCCTAAACCTGTGGAAGGTGAGCTAATGTTAAAATGAAAAAGAATACCAACCTAGAGAATTGTGGCTCTGCATTAACAGCCCTAAAGGGTTGAGGGCAAAAATGTAAGCAAATAATGAAGCTCTAAAAGCTAACAATACTACAAGTAAGAGATTAAAGATTCTAAAAGCTAAGCTAGGTGGAAGGATGTTAGCCTTCTAACTTCAATAGTACATAATGTCCAAGGACCTTCAAGGCTAAGGACGAAGGTCTAATTTGTCCAGATTCCATAGTCTGTAATGTATCTGGAGTTATGTCCAAGAAAATAAAGAGTAAGGACATAAGGAGAAGGCAAAAAAAAAAAAGCCAGAATGCGCTAAAGGCTACAAGCCAAAATGTAAGTATTTGAAAGGCAATGTTTGCAATGGTCCCCTGTAAGTTGGACATGAAATGTAAAGCAAAAAGGTGTTAAATATTTCACAGGCTATGGTCCCTATGGGATGCCAATGGTGACAGACTGAGGACTCCAAAGGACTGAGACAAAAAATGCCTTCATCACCTCTATTTTTTCTTAGATTAGCTACATTATCCACAATGCCCTCGGACCGCCTGCTGACAGTGATACAAAGGAAATAAATCTTCGCTGAGGATACTGCAGTTAAAAGATTGACTCCTAAAGGCTAAGGGCAAAGATGCTAGCATTCTATCTGCTATGGTTTGAATCTACCTCGTCACAGGAATCACAGAAATACAGCAGCAGCCAAGAAATTAGCACCAGAATTCACATATCATAAAAAATCCAAAATAAATATATAATCTCAATGTTTTCTTGACATTGTGGGGAATCTGATTCCGTCCATTCTAGAGAATGAAACATTACTTCTCGTTAGCCTTCTAGTTAACTTGTCCACCATTTCCTGTCGTACTTCCCTATAACCCTTTGCCTTTCTTTTCGCTTGATGGATGTTCTTATTTGAAATCTGTGGTAAACCATTCTGTTAGCTTTCTCATTAGCAATAATTTCTGTCAGGTTCTAGTAAAGCTGCATTGTAGTTAGGAGTAGCTGAGGTGTTCGCTTTTTCATTACTGACTGAAATGTTTTTTCTTCTTCTTCTTTCTTTACTCTCTTTTTTCCCCAACGGGGTTTAACAGTTAAAGATGGGTAAGCATTTTTTTTTTCTTAAAAGAAACAATAGCAGTTCTATAGTCTATAGTAATAGTATGATTCATTAGTCTTCAGTGGTGCAAGGTTTTAGCCAACTGGCTTACATGGCACTGAGATCACTTTCGAGAGGATTGAAAGCCATAACGCACATACACAAATGTTTGATTATTTAGTATTAATGATGCTAACATGCAATTTTTTTACCACAGGCTTTGTGTGGTATTTAAGTAATCGGCTAGCTCAAGGGTGGGCAAACGTTTTGGCTCAAGGGCCACACTGGGTTTAAAAATTTGACAAATAGGGCCAGGCCTTGGATTTAGCAAAAGTTGGTAGTGTTTGGAGTGCACCATTTATTAAAATCACCTGAAACACATGGTATTGCAGGGAAAATGCAAAAAGAATGTGGCCTTCAGGACAATTTTGGAACTACTCGATGGACCAGATAAAACAGCCCAATAGGTTGTATATTATGGAAGAATATAGATGGCTTAATTTTGGTGCGAAAGGAAAATAAAAAATAAATGATATCATTTACATTTGCTATTTCCAACAGTAGCTGTCATGTAAATTACATACTAATTTTGATGCTTTATAAGTTGCAAATTTAAAATGAAAATAAAAATGTATTACCTACATTGATTTGATGTGTAACACGTCCAAGCAGAAATGGTAGCAAAATGATCAGGTAAATGTTATTTGTCGCATTTATGACTCACAGTTAGGACACTTAGGATTGCATTTTCATCAATATAGCAAAAAGGTAGCGAAATGGTGATTAAAATATCTTTTTAATGCATTGAATGCATTAAAACTTGAGACGTATATAAATGCATTTTTATTTAACCACCTGCGAAGAATGTAATTAAGTGGATGTGAATTTGTATGTTCAGAAAGAAGCACATACCGATCTTCAGACACGGCACGTCTACGACTGTAGATGGCGGTACAGCATTATATAACTTGTTAGCACCCATGCCTGATTGCTTTCTTTTGTGTGTGTGTGTAGTGAGGACATGGACATGGTGTTTGAGGAGTTCAAGCGCTCCTATCTCAAAGGTGTGGTCGGCGACGACGAGGAATCCAACGAGGACTCGTGAGCCTCCGGTCATCTTTTTTCCCCCACATCCTGTATTTGCTATACAGTGTTAGCATAAACGTATATAAGCTGGATAAAGCGCTAGTTATCGGTACTAGCAATCTGTGTTTCCTCAGCAACGTGTTTGCTAAATAATGAATAAAAACGTAGTGTGTAACTGATGTGTGTTTTGTGGTGAAATTTTGGTGTAAAACACACTGTACACACACACACACACCTTTTTAAACATGCCCAAGAGTATAGACCCACCCCAACACACACACAGCGATGCTGTGATACACTCTTATCTCTGCACAGATCTAACAAAGGCAACACCTGCTACTGTTTACCGGATCACACACACTGATGGATCAGATGGCACTTGCATGGACTCTTTGTTCCAGGTACAATATTTAACATAGCAAAATGTTAAACAGAATAAAGGTCATTTAAATAGGGTATGGCATTGTCGAGGACTAACCGAATACTAGAACTGCATTTACTTTACATTTATGGTGGACGCCCTTGTCCAGATCATTTGTGGGTGGCAGCTTGGTGGTGCTGTAATTTGAATACCCCACCTTTTCATCAGATGTCCAACATTTTAACCACCGATCTACTACATTTACATTTATGGCATTTGGTAGATTCCGTCATCCAGAGCGACTTAGCCACTGAGTTACCCCTTACCACAATCTCGAAAACTACTACAGCCTAAGATTAAATCCTGATTGTAAACCGAAAGCCATGAAATCCAATTCAAAGCCAAATTCTCCATGTTGGCTTCTTTCTGTGCATTAGCAAAAACTTACTTTTGTTCATGCCTAAAGAATTTTACATTACACGCCATTTTTCAATTTGCCCACCTAAGCTGCAACCCACAGAATCCTAGTCTCAAATGGATATAATGATACAAATAATATATTCATATTGTGTTACATCCCAAATATATATATAATAGATATAGTCAATAACGCATAAGAGCGACACACACTTTTAATGCTTTTAATCAAAAAGTTTTTAATTCTAATGTTTGGGTTTGGGGAGGGGGTTCGGGTGTAGGGAGCAGGTTTTGCAATTAGGGGTTGAAATGGGCTTTACAATATGTCTAGCCTTCAGATTTAATGTGTTCATGTTTCAAGAGGTGTAAAAGTCAGGTTTCAAGATTGACCAATTAGGGGGCAGGGAGCAAAGTTAGTGTTTAGGGTTCTAGGCAGGGTTTTAAGGTGTCTCTAGTTGGACATGCCATACATTTCACAGAATCTTCCAGTTTGCAAGTTTTCTTTTTAGTGCATAGCTTTGGGTTTGTGATGGTTATATATTTGGGGTCTAGACATTAGGGATCCCCCCATGTATACACTCCTTTAATGTTTGGTAGAGTTATCTTTCGCCCCATGATGTCGTCACAATTGTCAGGATAAAGCAGGAAGCCACTGAAGGTGCTACTGACTTCAGAACTAGTGAACATTCCATTATTGAAATTGTCCTTTACTTGGAGCCACACCTGATCCCCCAAAGTCAGATGTAGCACCACTTTCTGGGAGGCAGAGCCTAATTCTAAAGCCTGTGTGCTCTTCACTATTGGCTGAAAGTTCCAGAAGAGTCCAACCTTCAGGGTGCGAGTGGAGGTGGTGACGTGGAAGCTGAAGGCATAGGTGCCATTGACTGGTGCTGTGTACACGCCTGTGATTGCGTTGTAGTGCTGCTGCAGGTTATAGATGATGCGCCCGAACGCTATTGGCTGATTGGCAGCTGGATATGCTGATCTTAGTGCGGCAGAGAATGCAGACTGTATGGCTGGGCTGCATGGACCAGGAATTCCCATTAGTCCCATCTCCCCCGGCTCTCCATTAGGACCTGTGTTTCCTGCAAGACCCTGAGGACCCTTTGGCCCAAGCTCTCCCTTAGTTCCCTTAGATCCTACAGGTCCCACTTCACCTTTTTGTCCATCCTTACATGAACAGTTTGCCTCTTTGCCTGGTTCACCTTTATACCCTGGTAGCCCAGGTGTGCCTGGTGTGCCATCTAGGCCTGGATCACCTTTCAGACCTGAAACCCCCGGAGCTCCAACCTGCCCATGCAACCCAGGTAATCCTACCGGACCAGGAAGACCCGGTTCACCTGGAGGACCAGGAAATGAATCACAGCTCAGTGGACACTGACCATCATCTCCCTTTGGACCTGGCTCTCCAACAACACCATCCATACCACGATCCCCTTTATCGCCTGTAACTCACATATGGGTATAATAAAGTCACATGTACAAAGTGAGCTATACAGATTCAAGCAGGAGTTAATTTTACTGACCTTTGAATCCTTGCTCTCCTTTAGAGCCCATTGTTCCCAGTGGACCTCGTTCTCCTTTTAGTCCTTCATCACCCTTCTCACCTGGGGTTGTGAAAGGATTTGTTTGCTTCATAATATTATGGTCAGTTCATGTCTTTTTGTTATATGTGTGGGTTTCCATCTTACCCTTCAGTCCTATAGGTCCTGCAAATCCCTGTGTACCACGAGGTCCTGTCAGCCCCCTTAATCCTTGAGGTCCAGGACTTCCTGTTAAAAAAACACACACTTGCTTTAACTGTGCAATTGATTATAGTTTAATCTGATCACTAACAGAGCTTAATGGACCTATAAATATAACTTCATAGATCATATGGGTTGTGATTTCTATGCTTCACGGACCCCTGCTAATTCCCAAACCTACATTTTCCACAATGCCCTTAAACTGCCTGCTGATATTGATGCAAAGGAAATAGACCTTGCCTACATTTAGAAAGTGATGTAGCATGTAGTCCATTAAGCCTTTCAGCTCCTCCTCTATACACTTTGTTGGATAAAGTCGACTTATGAAGTAAAATGTAAAATTTCATGCTACTGCCACCGTCCATGCCGTCACGCTCATGAGTGTCTTCACTTCTTTTACCATTCATTTCACATAATATGGTGGCAACACAACTGTAACATGACAGACAGTACTCAGAATATTCTGAGGGTAAATACAGCTATGAATGCTATCTATATAGAGAATAAAAGGCCCTAAAGTCCCTAAAGTCTAAAAGTACAATGGACCATAAAGAGTTCACAGCCCTAAAGGAAAAGGTTTATTCGTTCATATGTTATAGTCTTTAATAACAATTAGTATGTAAAAGGCTAAGAGAACTCAAGCCTAAGGAAAAAGGTGTATGTGGTCCAGATGCCATGGTTTGTAATGTTTAAGAGGGTCATATACAAAGATAGGTAAGGACGGTAAGAATAGGTAAGAAAAAGTCTTAAAAAATATATGACTGAATTCCCTTAAGGCCCTAAAGGCTAAAAGATGAAAAGAACCAAGGATCCTAAAGAGTTCACAGCCCTAAGAGTAAAGGTTTATTTGTTTATATGCTATGGATCCTAATGACAAACAGTGAAGCGCCTACGGGACCAAGTGCCCTAAAGGACTGAGACCCTACTGTAATAGCAAAAGTGTAAGCATTTTATATGCTTTGCCTACAACCGCACTTTGCTAACTATTAATTAAAACTTTTTATTAAACCCTTTAGGCATCTGTGCAAGGAAAATGTTGCAGCCTTAGAGGTTAGAACTACCCCCGAGTAAAATTGCCAAGAAAATCAACCTAAGCGTTTGTCCAATGAATTAAATAGTATTTGGAGCACACATTGGCTATTCAAATAATAATAAATATTAGCGCTGTCCAATTTAAAGTTGACAAAGCTATACTCTGCGGGACAACCTAACACCTTTTTAAAAGGTCCCCACAACGAAGCCATTATACTTGTTTAAAAACACTTATTGTAGATGATGTGTTTTGATTAAAGGATGTCAAAAGGTGGGTAATATTTTGCAGGATCATTAGTATAAAGAGCCTGATTTGTAAATGTAAATAGCATTAGTGGTCTGATAACATTTGAGTCCAGAGAGATCCTAGGAATGTGTGTGTGTGTATGTCCCTTCAGTCAGTCATGAGTGTGTGTGTATGTGTGTGTTACCTGGTAATCCACGGTCCCCTATGCCTCCTTTCTCCCCTTTACTGCTATCACACATTCTGCATGTACAGAACCAGGGCACTTGATCGGCAGGGGGAAGGGGGACTGGAGCCTCCAGAATCATATCACAGTATGAAAAGTCAATCTCGTCCCATGGATACAGCACCCAGCTGTCATTGGTTTGGGAAAGACTACGATCATTCGGGACTGACATACCCTGGCTACATACCAACCAGAAAGCGAAGAGATACATACATTGCGCTACCTATATACAAACACACAAAAACACAAATCTGCTTTACGGGTACCTATAGTATTGGCTTTGATTTTGCTATGGCCCTCATAAACACAGGTAGTTTGACTCACCAAGTTCCAGTGATGAAGCATTTTCCTTTTCATCTTCTTCCTCAGTTGAACATCTGAAAGTGTGTTCGACTGTCTGTACTTATACACACCTGTACACTAACACCCCCCCCCCCCCCCCCCCGTTCCTGTGTGTGTGTGTGTATAGATAACTCAATGATAATGTAATAGAAAAGATGCTTTTGGGGAAGTCACCACCCACACACACACACACACACACACACACACACACACACACACACACACACAATCCTGACCTGTTTTCAGGGTTATACAACTGTATTTTGTGTCTCCCACGCAGCTTTGTTGCCCATCATGCATTGCAGGGTCATGTCCCCAAAGACCACCCAGCTAAAGTTTCACACACACCTTTCTATCATATTATATAACACACACTCACGCACGCACATCTGTGGTGATGTTTCTATAGCTTGTGTATAACAGGGTGTGTGTTTTGGGACATCCGTATTTAGTAATTGGTTGGATGTCTGTGTTGCATTAATGATGGTCTTTATTTGGCTTGTGTTTTGGATGTGGTTTGGGACACGTCCATAGTGTATTCATAATGATGTGTTTATGTGGCATGTGTAGAGGATCTGGTGTGTGGTTTGGGACACGTCCATAGTGTATTATGATGGTCTTTATGTGTCTTATGCATTAGATACGGTGTGTGGTTTGGAACACATCCAGAGTGTATTAATAATGGTGTATATGTGGATCTGGTGTGTGGTTTGAGACACGTCCATAGCGTATATAGAATCATGTGTTTATGTGGCTTATGTAGTCCACATGTGGTCTTTATGGGCATGTGTTTTGGGACATGTCTCAAACGGCATGATACGGCGTGTTTTGGGACACATCCAGAATGTATTAATGAAGTGTTTCTGCGACCCATATAGTAAATAGGGTGTGTGGTTAAAGCAGGACCACAGTAGCAGCATTTATGGTGCCATTTAAGTTGTTAGATGTTGTGGTTTGGCACAATGGTGAGTTGTTTTCTGGTTAGGAGACGTTTTCCTGAATTCTTAAGATAATCAAATTAATTTAGGTCACCACACGCGAGTGCAGAAATTGACCGGAAGTGGGTCCTTTGCTTCTCTCACACCTTTCTGTAGTACCCTTATGTACCGAAGGTGAGCGCTTGGACTGTGTGACTCCTTTCTGCATACTTGTGTTGACCGGAAGTGGGCGCTGTGCTTCTCTCTTTTATTTATTTTTTATTTTTTTTCTACTTCTTCCTGCAGTCCTAGTGTTGACCGGAAGTAGGCGCTGTGTTCCTTTGTCTCCTTTCCTGTAGTCCTCGTATTGACCGGAAGTAGGCGCTGTGGTTCCTGTGTGCGGACCGCAGGAGCGCGCGGCTCTCCTCTAGTGGGGGAGAGTGTGTGAGGATGGCAGCGGCGGTGGCGGCGGACGGACCCCGCGCCCTGGACGAGTCCTCGGACAGCGATGCGGAGCACGAGCCCGGTGCGCCGCAGAAGCTCATCCGCAAAGTGTCCACTTCCGGCCAGATCCGCAGTAAGGTAAGCAAGCCGCCGCTGCGACGTGGTCGCCTGTATGAGATGCGGCTTCGGCTTAATGACCGTTACTCCGAAGCCATGAGACCCGTGGAGGGCCGCAGCAGCCTCGGGCTTTCCTGTGGTGGTGAGGCGGAAGATGTGCTGCAGTCCGGCGCTTAGCCCTCAGCCACCATCCCGCTGAAGAATAACGGTTCCGCGGGGAAAGAGCGGAATATACACAATAACCATGTTTCCTTTTGGACCCTGGTTTTTATATATATATATATAAAAAAAAAGTAAAGTTTATTTACGTTTAATAAGTTTATATATATATAATGTGTATGTCATATGTATGTATTTATTTATTTATTTGTATATAGTTTACTCGAGATCGTAACTTAATCGCACATTTTTATCTGTTTTAAATGTACCCTATTTAATTAATACCTTCAAATTTTATACTCTAATCAACATGGGCATAAACAAATATTGATGCTTTATGCAAATGTATGTTTATTATTAACATATTATTAAACGTTTTAATGTAATTGTGATGTTTTAACTTAAATCGTCAGGACACCAAGCGGAACTTTTGCAATGTTTCCACACGGACGGTTTTAATCGCCGGATTTTTTGTGCTTGCCATAAAAACGTTGAGTGATACGAAATGACGTCTGAGTAATGAAAAGACGAAATAAATGTGTGTCGCCCTAAAGGTTTTAATTTCGATATTTGTTATTAAAACGTTATTAACGTGTTCGTTTATGCATATAGTGTGTGTGTGTGTGTGTGTGTGTGTGTGTGTGTGTGTGTGTGTGTGTGTGTGTGTGAGACGAAAAGGTCGTTTCTGGTTGATCAGTCCATGTTCCAGCGGTTTGAGACTGAGATGAAAGGGATGTTTGTGTGTGTGTGTGTGTGTGTGTGTGTGTGTGTGTGTGACCAGAATGTCAGCTCATATACCTGCAGAATCAGCAGTGTGCACAGAGGTGGTCGAGTGAGACCGAAAACCACACGTGTTCTTATACACACACTTTGAGAAGCTTTAGCGTGACCTTTTTTTTTTTTTTATCAGAAACGGAAACCAAAAAAAAAAAAAGACGCTGAAGTAAGTGTGTGTGTGTGTGTGTGTGTGTGTGTGTGTGTGTGTGTTGAAAGAGCGCGAAACATATAAAGCGCGAGAACAAGCGAGATAGACATCAGTATGATATGAGCGCATGCTCAGAGAGGGATGGACATGGAGATGTACGGCGATCAGGTCTGTTGCTCGTGTAATAACTTCGTTACGTTCATTCTTTCCCCCCCGTAATAATTGTGTGTTTGTGTGTGTGTGTGTTACTATCGGTGAACTTTTTTTCGATTCTGGTTTATTACATTGTAACAGTCAACCATTACGTTATCTGACATGTCCTAAGACATGGTGTAGCCATGACAACTGCCTTGAGTATAAGGCTGAGAGGCTTGAGAACGGAACGAGTATCACACACACACACACACACACACACACACACACACACACACACACACACACACACACACATCATTTCAGATCATAATTACTGGCGCTTTTCGGAAAAACGCTCTGCGTCGTCAGACATAACTCGAAACAGATAAAAAGTACATGACGGCCCAATTGTAAAGATTTGACGCTTGCGATTTCTCGATTCCATAGAGGGATTGTGGAAATCGTTGTCACGGCGACGCGACACAATCACAGCAATGATGTGCCTGGTTTTCCAGGAAGTACATGACGAATAAGTACAGTGCACGGTGTTGATGCCTGACCCCCGTGTGTGTGTGTGTGTGTGTGTGTGTGTGTGTGTGTGTGTGTGTGTTAGACGGTGTTGAAAGAGGGGAAGCTGATGAAACAGACGAACTCTTTCCAGCGCTGGAAAAGACGCTACTTCAAATTGCGTGGGAGGACGCTATATTACGCTCAGACTGCCAAGGTAGGACACACACACACACACACACACACACTAAAGCCTAAACCAGTGCAAACCGCTATGGTGTTCCAAT
>JBCEWE010000346.1:942611-1012611 GCA_039877035.1 Silurus lanzhouensis
TTCAATAAAAAAAAATTATTAATATTTTATATATTATTTAACCAAACAGGCGTTTTATTTAAAATTGTTCAAAAAATTTAAACCGTCGATGTTCACAAATGTTAATAACAATAAACTGCGTTAATTAAAAAAACTTCCCGAAGTTTGTGCACCGTTACACCCCGAATACACACGCAGTACACACTCTCTACACCCTGTTGCCTGTTCGTACATGGTAACTCGCTCTGTCGCTACGGATTTCCTTCTGCCACCCAGCTGTGGACGAGCAGAACGCCCAAACGGATGACGTTTTTGGCACAGCGTCTCCCGAGGAAGAGGTCGAGGAAGAGGAGGAGGACGATCAGGAGTCGTTGAGATCTTTCAGCACCGGAGCACAGCATTTCAGGAGAGGTATCACCCACCAGGCCGTTCTCTTTATACCACATTACCTATAATTCTGCCAAAATCACCAAAAACCATACCATGGTTTGTTACACCAGAAGTGGTTTCTTTCTGTGCGTTTCAGTCTGTAAGGCTCCATGTGAGAAGCTCATCACTAAAGGCAGCTTAACTGTAGGCAGCTACGCATCACTTCCTGCTCAGACGGGAGCTCGAGAAAACATGCTGAACTCCAAGATCCTATATACAGGTGAGAGCGAACCAAATCTAGACTGCAATCAGCTAGAGAACTGCTTAGTGTGACAAACTAACACACTGTGTGTGTGTGTGTGTGTGTGTGTGTGTGTGTGTGTGTGTGTGGTGTGACTGCAGGGATGTCCGGGACTCTCCCCAGCAATTCCGTTATCAGCCGGCTGCTAGTGAACGCCGACCCTTTCAGCTGCGACGTCGAGAACCTGTGAGTGGCCTTCATCATCATCACCACCACCATCATCGTCATTGTCACCTTATCACATGTACTCATTATGATTATTATTATTCGTTTTATTCAGTTCCTGATAGGCCAAAGGGAAGGTTGTGGGTGCTTGTCCCTTCGAAATTGGGCTAAATAAGGAGTGACAAGTCCGATCACGCTAAAATCCGATCTCCCACTCAGATCTTTACACTGATTTCCGAGTGAATTTCGGTTGCATCGAATCATCAGCCAATCAGCTTTCGGTAGAGAATTCCCAAGCAAGTTTCATCACGGAATTTGAACAATAAGGCCAACGTTTTGGTCTCTTGGGTTTTCCTGGTCAGAACTGCCCTCTAGGGACCCTGCAGATTCTGACCTCTAGCATCTGCTCCCTAATTATCGTGTCTAATCTCCAGCTCCAACTCATTCATACAAATTATGACCTGTAAGTGAAATGCGTTTTACGACTGATCAGTAATGTAAATAGAAATAAATAAATAAATAGATATTAAGCATAAATGCTTTATATTTCGGATTGGCACAGCACTCAATTCTTGTATATATATATTTTATATTTTACAGTGTATATTATTATCTTTTTTTTTATTATATATGTTTGTAATCTTATACTTTAAATACTGTATATGTTCATTTATATTTATATTCTACTAATATTTACATGTTGGACAGCCGTAAAAAGCATTTCACTACATGTTGTACTTTGTATAAATGTGTATGTGACAAATTTTTGTGTATATAATTTATACACAAAATAATAAGAATATACATCAATATATACAGCAATCCATAATCCCTAAGATTTTCTTTTTCCAGCTGTAAATTGTTATAAATAACTGTAATTGTAGATACAGCTACAGACAAAAGTATTGGGACACCTGACTTTTCCAACTGTACGAGTTTCTTTCCTAAACTGTTACCACAAAATCGGAGGCACACAATTGTATAGGACGCCTTTGAATGCCGGAGCATAACATTGTCCCTTCACTCAAACCTGAGACCCAAACCTGTTTCAGCATGTGCACCAAGCCAGCTCCATGAAGATGTGCTTACCATGGGTTGGAAGATGTGGAAGGTCTAGGGTTAGATCTTATAAAACTTGTGTGTTTGCGTGCAGGGAGTGTTACACGGAAAAGTGTGTGATGAATAATTACTTTGGAATCGGACTGGACGCCAAAATCTCACTGGACTTCAATAACAAGAGAGACGAACATCCTGAGAAGTGCAGGTATATATGTATTTAATTTATAAACCAGTAAAACACAATATATGTAATATATACCGGTACATTTTTTTATTTAATAATTGTGTGTGTGTGTGTGTGTGTGTGTGTGTGTGTGTGTGTGTGTGTGTGTGTGTGTGTGTGTATACACGTGTTCAGGAGCCGTACTAAGAATATGATGTGGTACGGAGTTTTGGGGACCAAAGAGCTTCTTCACAGAACTTACAGAAACCTGGAGCAGAGAGTGCTTTTGGAGGTGTGTGTGTGTGTGTGTGTGTGTGTGTGTGTGTGTGTGTGTGTGTGTGTGTGTGTGTAGGGTTGTGTGAGGCAGAAAATCGTTTCTGTGTGTTTTTTCAGTTTCTTTGGTGCATGTCTGTCTTTAAAAGCAGCCTATTACTCTATTCAGTCTTTATTAAAGTAAGTGTGTGTGTGTGTGTGTGTGTGTGTGTGTGTGTGTGTGTGTGTGTGTGTGTGTAGTGTGATGGCCGGCCCATTCCTCTGCCCAGTCTTCAGGGTATCGCCGTACTGAACATTCCCAGTTATGCTGGAGGAACAAACTTTTGGGGAGGAACCAAAGAGGACGACGTGAGTAAACGACACACACTCCCACGCACGCACGCACGCACCACACACACACACACACACACACACACACACACACACACTGAGCAAAGCAACTGGACCTATTCACGTTTGTGTTTAGTTGCCAGAGGAGGATCCACAGTTTTAGCAGTACATATATATGAAAAGTGTGTGTGTGTGTGTGTGTGTGCTTGTGTGCGTTTGTGTCACAGACGTTCACCGCGCCGTCGTTCGATGACAAGATTCTGGAAGTGGTAGCTGTGTTTGGCAGCATGCAGATGGCTGTGTCTCGAGTTATCAACCTGCAACATCATCGAATAGCCCAGGTATACACACACACACACACACACACACACACACATACAGCATTTTGTGCAGGATTATAAAACATACAATTGGATGTCTCTAAGATATCGGAAGTCGGACTAATTGTGTATGTGTGTATGTGCGCACGCAGTGTCGAACAGTGAAGATTACCATCCTTGGCGATGAAGGCGTTCCTGTGCAGGTGGACGGAGAAGCATGGATCCAACCACCGGGATTCATCAGGATCATACACAAGAATCGCACCCAGACGCTGACCAGGGACAGGGTGACTAAAAAACACACACACACAGACACACACACACACACACACTCACAGAAACACAGCTATCTTACTGACACGCCAAGGTATTTTTTTCTACCAAATTTGTACCCTGTGTGTGTGTAGGAATTTGAGAATACTCTGAAATCATGGGAGGACAAGCAAAAGTGTGACTTCACACGCCCCGTATCCCAGCATGCAGTGCAGCCTGAGACCATCACTGAGGAGGAAACAGCTCAGATCAGTTTGTTCGGGCAGACCGCTGGAGCTCTAATACACAGGTATAAGATAAGATATACCTTTATTCGTCCCACAGTGGGGAAATTTCTATATATACACACACACACACACACACACTCATTTCTTTAAACATAAAAGTTGTACCCCATTACACACTACACACAACGCAGTGTGGCCCATGGGTTTAAAAATGTGTGTGTGTGTGTGTGTGCGTTTGTGTGTGTGTGTGTGTGTTTTAGCATACGGGAGATTGCTCAGTCTCACCCCAGTATGGAGCAGGAGTTGGCGCACGCTGTCAACGCCAGCTCCAAAGCTATGGACACTGTGTACGCCAACTCCAAGAACAACACTGTGAGTGTGTGTTTTATTTCATTTCAAACCACGTACACTCTTTGAGGTATTAGTGACAAGTATGTATGATTGTGTGTGTGTTTGCCTGTGTGCATGCAGGGCCTGACTTGCAGTGTGGTGCTACAGATGGTCAGCAATGTGAAAGCCCTTCACAGTGAGACGGACCTCCTTCTCACAGGAAAAATGTGCTTGGTACGTAGTTAGCATAAACGTATTTGCTAGCACGTAAGCTTGTTATCATGCGTGCGTGCAACAGACGGTCTTTGTATCCCACAGCAGTTGGACCCGCCGCAGAAAGACCAACTGGTGGCAGCTTTAGCGTCCGTCGCTCAGCAGCAGCGCAGACTCATGGAAATCAGCTGGATTAGCGCGTTCATCGACCCGACCGACGACGAGGTACACATGCTAAAAACCTGATTGTAACCCATAACCATTTATATATATATATATATATATATATATATATATTATATATATATATATATATATATATATATATATATATATATAATGTCATGTATATATATTCCTGTATGTTTGTGTGTGTATGTGTGTGTAGGGAAATTCTTTGGATTTTTCCAAGCGTAGTCGAAGTGCTAAATTCCGCCTTGTTCCCAAATTTAAGCGGGACAAGAACAACAAGAACAAGGAGATGTGTACTCTCAACCTGCCTGGTGTGTATTATCACTGAACTCTTACCTTAAATATACAGTTACCTCAGATTTGCCCCTGAATTACTCAGTTTTGCCCTGGGGTGTCTTACAGTAACCACAGAGCTCATATGTAGATGTAGATTTACCTAAAATTTTCCTTATCTTGAATTAACAGGGTTAAACATATATCACATATATCCCGAATTACAATATAATTACTTTAGAATTATGTTTTATGCCTGAACTATGAATTTGTTAAACCATGTTAATTTGGCTTAACCTCAAAAACACACTGGTTACTTCACAATTAACATAAATCTCATATAATTCATATTTGCCGCACTTATCTCAGAATCAGAGTTACCGTAGAACCACAGAATTACCTCTTTATTTGCATTACTGCTGTTACCTCAGAATTACCACGGGCCTACCACCTGAATTTCCAAAGTTAACTTAGATTTGCCTCAGGGTACACCGAAGAATGATCATATTCACCAAATGATCATATTTACCAAAATTTTACCAGAGCATTACATCAAATTGACTTGAGAATTACCTTAGTTACCTCTCAGTTTAAGGATATCAATTAACCTCAGATTTAACACATAATTACCATAATTACCTTAGAATTACAATAGGATTACATCAATTTACTTAATAATTGCCATAATGGCTTCTTAGTTACAATAGAATTACCTCTGATATACCTCGAAATAACCAGTTACTTAAGACTTAACCAAAAAATAAGTCAAATTACTTCAGAATTACCTTTGTTCCCTGTTACTTAACATACAAGTACCTCATAATTATCACAGAATGACCTCAGATTTACATTTCTATGACAATAGATGCTTTGAAATCACCACAGAATCAGCTAGACATTACTATAGCTATTTAAAATTGACCAATTCCATCAGATTTACTTCGTAATTAAATATTACTTTCCTTCGTAATTAACTAATAATTACCATAGTTACTTCTTAGTTTCTTTAGAAGTACTGCAGATTTAACTTTGCATTGATGTTATTACCTCAGAATTATCAGGAAATGATCTTATGTTTTATTTTCATTACTGTAGGAACCTTAAATTTATACTAAACGTAGTTCAGAATATCCATAGCTACCTAAGAATGACCAATTACACCAGATTTACTTTAGAATGACTTTTGTTGCTTGCTTGTTCCTTTAAAATGACCTCAGACTTACCTCATGATTACCAAAGTTACCTCAAAATTACCAAAAATTACCACAAATTTACCTCAGAATAACCGTAGTTACCTAAGAATTACTAATTACACAGGAAATTTCCTTATGTACCTCATCGTTCCATTAGAATGACCAGATTTACCTCATAATTACCATTTAAATCACATTTAAGTAATAATTACCAGTTACTTTACAATTGGATTTACCTTAAAATTTCCGTTTTTACCTCTGAATTTCCTGTAGTTGGCAAAGAATGACCAGTTTTATCAGATTTACATCAAATTTATTTCATAGTTCTCTTGTTTAACCTCTAGAGGTTATAATTATTAGAGATGTGCCTCAATTGCCTCCCAGTTCCTTCAGTTTTACCTCACCATTATAGCAGAAAAATGTCCTTAAACTACAGAAGTACCGTTTGTGTACATGGTGTGTATAAAGGCTAACTAATAAACTGTGGGTGTTTGTGTGTGTGTGTGTGTGTGTGTGTGTGTGTGTGTGTGTGTGTGTGTGTGTGTGTGTGTGTGTATAGTGAATCAATGGGGAGTGGATGAAGTGGCATGCTGGTTGGAGCAGCTGTGTCTGTCAGAATACAAAGAGATCTTTATCAGGCACGACGTTCGTGGACCAGAACTGGTGCACCTGGAGAGGAGGGACCTCAAGGTAAGCTGTTTGGTGTGAGTGTGTGTGTGTGTGTGTGTGTGTGTGTGTGTGTGTGTGTGTGTGTGTGTGTGTGAGAGTGTGAGATCCCCACAGAATGATTTCAGTGGTATTCAGTACATGTCCTTTATCTATCTCAGGACCTGGGTGTAACGAAGGTGGGCCACATGAAGCGGATCCTGCAGGGAATCCGAGACCTAAATCGCAACAGCACGGCCAGTGAAGCTTAGACCCTCCTAACCAATCACACTCTCCAAGAGGGCGAGAACAGTCTCAGCACAGCCAATCAGATCAGCGGGACCAACTCAGCGACAGATCAGAGCTCGGCACAGTGCCTTCGTTTCAGCCGACCTCTGTGTATGGTGTGTGTGTGTGTGTGTGTGTGTGTGTGTGTGTGTGTGTGTGTGTGTGTGTGTGTGTGTGTGTTTTTGTGTGTGTGTGTGTGTGTGTGTATTAGGAGAACGGGAGCAGTAAATAAGAGCCATCAGTAATCAAAGGGCTACAGAATTATCAAAGTGCGAAACACAGAAACTGTGCTGTTATAATTAGCCATTAGCACAAAGAAAAAAATGAGAAGGGTTTTTTTTCTTTAAGAAACCATGCTGTTTAAATTGAAATAGCTTTTTTTGTACAAAAAAATGTATAAAAATAGAGCTATATTCAAATCGAGTAACCTAGCCACACTGCGTCATGACAATCAAGAATGATGGAGTGGTCGGTCCAACAGATACAACCACAATCTACCTGTGTGTGTGTGTGTGTGTGTGTGTGTGTGTGTGTGTGCGCAATATCTCATATCAGTGTTTGGATTAGAGTTAGCATCAGGAAAAAGCGTTTTTTCGAGCTAAATACGGAGTCATGAGACGAACCTGTACATTTTGCAGCGCAAGACGTCGGGACGTTCACGATTCCTCTGTGACCGCCAGACCGAAGCTCCACGTGAGCTGGAGTGTTTACGCCGTGACTTTTAGCGACACTTATAACGGGTTAGACAGGAAATCCGTTCCTATGAAAATGTAATCAGATGCGGTCACTGACAGCCCGAGTGACACGATTCTTATTAAACACGACTGCTCAGAGTGTGTGTGAGTGTGTGTGTGAGAGTGTGTGTGAGAGTGTGTGTGTGTGAGAGTGTACGTGAGAGTGTGTGTGAGAGTGAGTGTGCGAGAGATCAGCCATATCATTTTGTCCCATAGTGTTTGTATTAAATATTTATTAAGCTCTCAACGATAGTGTACATACATGCCTTATGTACAAACAGTCTGTTATTAAACCAACGCTGAGTTAAACAGCATGCGTGTTTGTGTGTGTGTGTTTGTGTTTGTGTCAGAGACTCTGAACGCAGTGGAGCTGGAGGGCTTTGCTCGACTTTGTTCCCAGGCCAGTTCTATAGATAGAAGGGACATGAAGATTTGATCTATTTGCTCCATTTCATGATCCAAGGAACTTAAGAAGAGCAAAAACAAAGAAGAAGAATAACAGCAAAGAAATGCTGCCGAGTTTGCTGTGAGAAACAATGGTGTTTGATGTGAGGAAGAAAAAAGACAAGAACAGAAAGATTGAGAGAAAGAAAGAGATGAAAGAAAGAAAAAACTGAATGAAAGAGATTACAAAAATAATAGAAAAAAAGAAAAAGAAAGAAACCAAGAGAGTGATGAACAGATTGAGAGAGCGAGTGAAACACACAGGTAGAGTGAGAAAAGAGGGGCTTAAGTCGGGGTGGGCTGAAAGA
The DNA here is from genome assembly GCA_039877035.1 of Silurus lanzhouensis. Taxonomy (NCBI): domain Eukaryota; kingdom Metazoa; phylum Chordata; class Actinopteri; order Siluriformes; family Siluridae; genus Silurus; species Silurus lanzhouensis. Next base: position 950,691 of record JBCEWE010000346.1, read on the forward strand.
AAGAAAGACTAAAAGAAAGAAAAACAAAGACAGAAAAATGCAAGAAAGAACAAGAAAAAAAAATGAGAGCTAAAGAAAGACTTGGAGTTAAATATATATTGATGGAGAGACTCAGTGAACCATATAAGTAGAGTGAGAGAGAGAAAAGGAGGACTTGAGTGAATGGGAGTTTAAGGAGTTTTTCTGCTGCTCTCGGAGGAAACACGTGAGTCTGGTCCGTTGGAAATATTTGCCCAGGATCAGTCTGATGGAGTCGAGTGATGGAAGTCTTCGGAATGGGACTGCATTGAGGTAAAATGGCCAGTTTGAGCTCCATAGTGGGAAAACTGTGTTTCTCACCAGTTTAAAAAGATTCAGCAACTCGATTAAGACCAGGCGAAAGGAACATCTATTTTGGTGGATGTACTGTAGCTTGAAATCTCTAGGAGTAGTTTTTAAATTAGAACATTGAAAATGAAGAGGCAACCCGTTTTTTATAAATCACTTCCAGATCTTAAAAAGACAGTAAAATCCATACCATATAAAGTCCCTTTAATGTAGTTGATGTATGGGGAAAGGTTCTGCGTTGGCCAGGACTTAAACCCTGGTCAACTTCTTGGTAGGCTCACCCCTATACCACCAACACAGATCTAGGAGAACCCAAAGTAGAAGCGATCCAGTTTTACATCATCTTTTGATACCAGTTATAAAGAGTTTTTCTTGAGAATTCTGGGTTGTCCAAGAATCAAACTAGGGTCAGCTGTTTCAAAATTCACCCATGGCGGCTTTACCACTGAGACAGAGAAGACACCATTGATCTCGGTGTCCCCAAAGCATTGGTCTGGTTTCAGACTATTCTGAATTCAGAGAATTCTGTTCTATAAATGGGACTGTATTTACGTTTATATTGTACTAGCTATACATTTTAGCCAAAATAGAAAACCTTGAAAGTAGAACTGTTCATTATTCAGATTACAGTCGTGTTTTCTATTTATTTCGAAATAGAAAATAACAACTGTTTCCAAGTTTAATTTTAACATAATACAGTTCATTATAATGCACATTTACTTCCAGCCCCGAATAAAGTTAGATTTCAGCCTTTCTTAAAAAAAAAAAAAACATTTAAAAAAGGCTTTGATGACCCGAACAGTCTGAAGATCCAATGTGGAGGATTAAACTCAAAAACCATGAAGAAGGATTAGGATTGTGTGCTACGATGTCTTAGAGTTACAATCACCACGAAACCACTCGAGTCAGTGAACAGTTGATAAACTCAGCAATGATGAATCTTTAATGAATGGACGTTTGGTGTCACCCAGATGAAGACAGGGTTTTATTTGGAGTTTGGTTCCTCTCAAGTTTTTTTCCTCATGAGGTCTCAGGGAGTTTTTCCTTTGCCACTCCTAACACTGGCTCAATCATTAGGGATAAAGCTATGGGGACGAATTTATGAATGTAACATTTATAATTGTGGTCTATTTAATTCTGAAAAGGGAATATTGTCTATTGTTAAATAAACGCTCAACGATTTTAAATTTATTACATTTTGCTGCTCCAAAAAGAATTTTTTCTGCGTTGGCCGGGAATCGAACCCGGGTCAACTGCTTGGAAGGCAGCTATGCTCACCACTATACCACCAACGCGTGGAGGCGTCATGTGATAAATACATTCATCCGGGAACTCGGTCACTATCGGTTTATCCCTAATGATTGAGCCAGTGGTGAAAGTAGCAACGCAAAACTCTCTGACCCCATGAACAGAAAACCTTGTGAGGAACCAAAGAAAACCTGTACTCATCTGGGTGACACTGAACGTCCATTCATTCTAGTTTTTCTCCCGAGGTTCTCAACTGTTCACTGATTTAGACTCGAGTGTGAAACTGTTCATGGTGATTGTGAACCATTGTAGCAGACTGTTTATATTAATTTCAGTCTAAATAAGATCTCAAAAGGAGTTTTTTTATTTGTCATTCTCACTGGCTCAGGAATTAGTGATAAACTTACATGGACGCATTTATAAATCTATATCTACACATCTATTTAATTCTGTAAAGAGACTGTAAAGAAACATTGTTTTTTTTGACAATGTACACTGTCCTTTTACAGAATTAAACAAATCTACACATCAAACTGAATTTTGTTTAGAAAAAAAAAAATTTGAGCTGCGTTGGCCGGGAATCGAACCCGGGTCAACTGCTTGGAAGGCAGCTATGCTCACCACTATACCACCAACGCATGTGAGAAAAATCTGACAAATCCATTCATCCCGGAACTCAGTCTCATTTATTCCTTCTTCTCTTTTGGCTACTCTCATTAGGGGTCGCCACAGCGGATCAGCTGTCCTCTACATCTGCCTCTTTCAAACCAACTACCTGCATGTCTTCCCTCACCACATCCACATCACTCTTCTCCACTTCTCACTCTTTTCTTCACTTCTCTAACACACTCTACATTACTTTGCACTGTTGACCCCAGGTACCTAAACTCCTCCACCACAAATCACAATATCATCCACAAACATCATAGTACATGGAGACACCTGTCTGACCTCGTCTGTCAACCTGTCCATCACCACTGCAAACAGGAAAGGATCCTTGATGCAATCCAACCTTCACCTTGAACAAGTCTGTCTTTCCTACTGCACACTTCACTGCTGTCACACTGTCCTGATACATCATACCTGCACCACTCTCGCATACTTCTCTGACACACCTGACTTCCTCATACAATACCAGAACAGCAGCTTAAATATGGACTATTTATGAATATTTTTTGTCATAAGATAAGATAAGATAAGATAAGATAAGATAAGATAAGATAAGATAAGATATAGCTTTATTTGTCCCACAGTGGGGAAATATCTTTGTTACAGCAGCAAAAAAATAAATAAATAAAAAATAAATGCAAATATATAAAATAATGGACACATACTATAGTAAACAAGTATATACACAACACAATGTATAAATACAAATAAGGAAAAAGTACGTATTGCAAGTAGTATTGCACACAGTTGGTATTGCACATATTGCAGGTAAAATTGCACATATTGCACGAATTGTTACACAGTTAAACAGTAATAACAGTGTGTATAATTGTGACTGGTTCACTGGGAGCAGCTTTGATTGTAAAGTCTAACAGCAGCAGGGAGAAAAGACCTTCTGTATCGCTCCTTCAGACACTTAGAATGTAACAGTCCGTCACTGAAGGAGCTGCTCAACAATGAAACGGTTTCATACAGGGGGTGAAACGCTTTCTCCAGCAATGATGATAGTTTTGCTACCATCCTTCTTTCTCCCACCTCTTGTACAGTGTCCAGGGGAATCCCTGGGACTTAGCTGGCCTTCCTGATCAGCTTGTCCAGTCTCTTCCTGTCTGCAGTAGAGACGCTGCTGCCCCAGCAGACCACACCATAGAATATGGCTGAGGCCACCACAGAGTCAAAACAGGTCTTCAGTAGCTCTCCTTGCACTCCAAAAGACCATAGTTTTCTCAGCAGAAAGAGTCTGCTCTGCCCTTTCTTATAATTTGCTTCAGTGTTGTCTGTCCAGTCCAGTTTGTTGTTTAGGTGAACACCCAGGTATTTGTAAGAGTCCACTCTCACAATGTCCTTCCCCTGAATGTTCACTGGTGTTAATGAAGTGTGTTTGTGCCTACGGAAATCCACCACCAGTTCTTTGGTTTTCCCCGCATTTATCTGGAGGCAGCTCCATTGGCACCAGTCCACAAAGTTCTGTATAAGTCCTCTGTACTCCCTGTCATCATCATCCGTGATCAGACCGACGATGGCAGAGTCATCAGAGAACTTCTGCAGGTGACAGGTTGCTGAGCTAACATGAAGTCTGCAGTGTGGACGGTGAAAAGAAAAGGGGCTAAAACCGTTCCCTGCGGGGCTCCAGTGTTGCGGACAATCATGTCAGACTCACAGTCACAAGTCCTCAAATACTGTGGTGATAAATACACTCATCCGGGAACTCGGTCACAGCTTACTGTTTTGGGATATATTCAGGAATACAAGAACTATAGAACTTAAAAACGTCTGAATATATAGATCACAAATATAAATGTTTTTTCATTGCATTTATAAATGAGTACCTATAGGTTTATTCCTAATGATTGAGCCAGTGGTGAGAGTAGCAAGGCAAAACCTTGAGAGGATCCAAACTCCAAAGGAAACCTGTACTCATCTGGGTGACACTGAACGTCCATTCATTCTAGTTTTTCTGCTGAGGGTCTCAACTGTTCACTGATTTAGACTCGAGTGTGAAACTGTTCATGGTGATTGTGAACCATTGTAGCAGACTGTTTATATTAATTTCAGCCTAAATAAGGTCTCAAAAGGAGTTTTTCATTTGCCATTTTCACTGGTTCATTAATTAGTGATAAACATGAATGCATTTATAAATCTATATCTATACATCTATTTAATTCTGTAAAGAGACTGTAAAGAAACATTGTTTTTTGACAATGTACACTGTCCTTTTACAGAATTAAACAAATCTAAAAATCAAACTGAATTTTGTTAAGAAAAAAAAAACATTTGAGCTGCGTTGGCCGGGAATCGAACCTGGGTCAACTGCTTGGAAGGCAGCTATGCTCACCACTATACCACCAACACATGTGAGAAACATTTGACAAATCCATTCATCCCTGAATTTAGTCCCATTTATTCATTCTTTTTCTTCTCTTTCCGTTGCTCCCATTAGGGGTCGCCACAGCGGATCATCCGTCTCCATTCACCCCTGTCCTCTACATCTGCCTCTTTTAAACCAACTACATGCTTGTCTTCCCTCACCACATCCACATCACTTCACGTCTCCACCCACTCCATCCTTCACTCTTTTCTTCACTTCTCTAACACACTCTCCATTACTTTGCACTGTTGACCCCAGTTACCTAAACTCCTCCACCTCTTCTCCCTGCAACCGCTCCCCTCCACTGCCCTCCTTCTAATTCACACACGTACTCTGTCTTACTCCTACTGACTTTCATTCCCCTTCTCTCCAGCACGTACCTCCACCTTTTCCGGCTCTTCTCCACCTGCTCCCTACTCTCACCACAAATCACAGTATCATCCACAAACATCATAGTCCATGAAGACACCTGTCTGACCTTGTCTGTCAACCTGTTCATCACCAATGCAAACAGGAAAGGGTTTAGAGCCGATCCTTGATGCAATCCAACCTTCACCTTGAACCAGTCTATCTTTCCTACTGCACACTTTACTGCTGTCACACTGTCTTCATACATCATACCTGCACCACCCTCATCATTCTCTGACACACCTGACTTCCTCATACAATACCAGAACAGCAGCTTAAATATGAAGATTATTTATGAATATTTTTTGTCATAAGATAAGATAAGATAAGATAAGATAAGATAAGATAAGATAAGATAAGATATACCTTTATTCGTCCCACAGTGGGGAAATATCTTTGTTACAGCAGCAAAGAGAGAGAAAAAAAAATGCAAATATATATAAAAGAATAGACACATACTATAGTAAACAAGTATATACACAACACAATGTATAAATACAAATAAGTAAAAAGTACGTATTGCAGGTAGTATTGCACACAGGTGGTATTGCACGTATTGCAGGTAATATTTCCATTTCCATTTCCATTTGCGGCATTTAGCAGACGCCCTTATCCTTTAAGATTACAAACTTAATATAAATATAACCCTTGAATTCTACAAGCTTGGAACTGCTAATTTAGGTATTTCAGGAAGAGGTAGGTCTTCAGTCATCGCTTGATGATAGTCAGGGACTCTGCTGTACGGACATCAAGGGGAAGTTCATTCCACCACCTCGGTGCCAGAACAGAGAAGAGCCTTGAGGTGTACTTACCTCTCATTCTGAGAGAAGGAGGTACCAGTCGAGCAGTGCTGGAGGATCTCAGACAGCGTGGTGCAGTGCGAGATGTGATAAGGTCACTGAGGTAAGATGGTGCTGGTCCATTTTTGGCCTTGTAGGCAAGCATCAGTGTTTTAAATCTGATAAGTGCAGCTACTGGAAGCCAGTGAAGGGAGCGCAGCAGTGGGGTGGTGTGGGAGAACTTGGGCAGATTTAACACAAGTCGTGCAGCTGCATTTTGGATCATTTGCAGTGGACGAATAGCGTTCAGGGAAAGACCTGCCTGCAGAGAGTTGCAGTAGTCAAGTCTTGAAATGACAAGAGACTGAACAAGTACCTGGGCAGCCTGTATGGACAGAATTGGTAGAATCCTTTGGATGTTATAGAGAAGAAATCGACAAGAACGAGCAACATTAGTGACATGTGGGAAGAAGGACAGTTGATTGTCCGTAGTTACCCAAGGTTACGAGCAGTGGCTGAAGGGGAGAGCAGAGAGTCATGAAGTGTTATTTGGAGATCTTGACCTGGAGATGACCTGGATCTTGACCTGGAGATGACACACAGGTAGTATTAATACACAGTTAAACAGTAATAACAGTGTGTATTATTGTGACTGGTTCACTGGGAGCAGCTTTGATTCTAAGTCTAATAGCAGCAGAGAGAAAAGACCTTCTGTAACGCTCCTTCAGACACTTAGGATGTCCCTGCGGGGCTCCAGTGTTGCAGACAATCATGTCAGACTCACAGTCATGAGTCCTTACATACTGTGGTGATAAATACACTCTTCCAGGAACTCGGTCACAGCTTACTGTTTTGGGATATATTCATAAAAAGAAAACCTTAAAGCTGCGATGGCCGTGAATCGAACCCGGGTCAACTGCTTGGAAGGCAGCTATGCTCGCCACTATACCACCAACGCACGTGAGAAACACGTGACAAATCCATTCTTCCCGGAACTCAGTCCCATTTATTCATTCTTCTTCTTCTCTTTCGGCTGCTCCCATTAGGGGTCGCCACAGCGGATCATCCTACTCCATTCCCCCCTTTTCTTTAGATCTGCCTCTTTCAAACCAACTACCTGCATGTCTTTCCTCACCACATCCACATCACTTTTCTCCACCCACTCCACCCTGCACTCTTTTCTTTACTTCTCTAACACATTCTTCATTACTTTGCACTGTGGCCCCAGTTACCTAAACTCTTCCACCTCTTCTCCCTGCAGCCGCACCCCTCCACTGCCCTCCTTCTCATTTACACACATGTACTCTGTCTTACTCCTACTGACTTTCATTCTGCTTCTCTCGAGCGCATACCTCCACCTCTCCAGGCTCTTCTCCACTTGCTCCCTACTCTCAAAACAAATCCCAATATCATCCACAAACATCATAGTCCATGGAGACACCTGTCTGTCAACCTGTCCATCACCACTGCAAACAGAAAAGGGCTCAGAGCCGATCCTTGATGCAATCCAACCTTCACCTTGAACCAGTCTGTCGTTCCTACTGCACACTTTACTGCTGTCACACTGTCCTCATACATCATACCTGCACCACCCTCACATAATTCTTTGACACACCTGACTTCCTCATACAATACCAGAACAGCAGCTTGAATATGGAGATTATTTATGAATATTTTTTGTCATAAGATAAGATAAGATAAGGTAAGATAAGATAAGATAAGAGAAGAGAAGAGAAGAGAAGAGAAGAGAAGAGAAAAGAAGAGAAGAGAAGAGAAGATATACCTTTATTTGTCCAACAGTGGGGAAATATCTTTGTTACAGCAGCAAAGAGAAAAAAAAATGCAAATATATAAAGGAATAGACACATACTATAGTAAACAAGTATATACAAAACACTGTATAAATACAAATAAGGAAAAAGTACATATTGCAGGTAATACTGCACACAGGTAGTATTATTACACAGTTAAACAGTAATAAAAACAGTTGCTCATCAGGGACAAACATACTTATAAAGAACATATTTACATTTAATCACCACATTATCTGTGTAAAGCTGCTTTGAGACAATGTTCATTGTTAAAAGCGCTATACAAATAAAAATGAATTGAATTGAATTAATAACAGTGTGTATTATTGTGACTGGTTTACTGGGAGCAGCTTTGATTCTGAGTTTAATAGCAGCAGGGAGAAAAGACCTTCTGTATCGCTCCTTCAGACACTTAGGATGTAATATTCTGTCACTGAAGGAGCTGCTCAACGATGAAACGGTTTCATACAGGGGGTGAAAGGCGTTCTCCAGCAATGATGATAGTTTTGCTACCATCCTCCCTTCTCCCGCCTCCTGTACATTGTCCAGGGGAATCCCCAGGACTGAGCTGGCCTTCCTGATCAGCTTGTCCAGTCTCTTCCTGTCTGCAGTAGAGATGCTGCTGCCCCAGCAGACCACACCATAAAATATGGCTGAGGCCACCACAGAGTCAAAAAAGGCCTTCAGTAGCTCTCCTTGCGCTCCAAAAGACCTTAGTCTCCTCAGCAGAAATAATCTGCTCTGCCCTTTCTTATAAATTGCCTCAGTGTCCAGTCCAGTTTGTTGTTAAGGTGAACACCCAGGTATTTGTAAGAGTCCCCTCTCACAATGTCCTTCCCCTGAATGTTTACTGGTGGTAATGAAGTGTGTTTGTGCCTACGGAAATCCACCACCAGTTCTTTGGTTTTCGCCGCATTTATCTGGAGGCAGCTCCAATGGCACCAGTCCACAAAGTTCTGTATAAGTCCTCTGTCCTCTGTCCTCATCATCTGTGATCAGACCGATGATGGCAGAGTCATCAAAGAAACTTCTGCAGGTGACAGGTTGCTAAACTAAACATGAAGTCTGCAGTGTAGATGGTGAAGAGAAAAGGGGCTAGAACCGTTCCCTGCGGGGCTCCAGTGTTGCAGACAATCATGTCAGACTCACAGTCACGAGTCCTCACATACTGTGGTGATAAATATACTCATCCGGGAACTCGGTCACAGCTTTCTGTTTTGGGATATATTCATGAATATAAAAACACAAGTTTAAAGAATTAAAAAATGTCTGAATATATAGATCACAAATATAAACATACATTCAATTGCATTTATAAATTAATCTCTATAGGTTTATCCCTAATGATTGAGCCAGTGGTGAGAGTAGCAAGGCAAAACCTTGAGAGGACCCAAACTCCAAAGGAAACCTGTACTCATCTGGGTAACACTGAACGTTCTAGCTTTTCTGCTGAGGTTCTCAACTATTCACTGATTTAGACTGAAGTGTGAAGAGAAAAGGGGCTAAAACCGTTCCCTGCAGGGCTCCAGTGTTGCAGACAATCATGTCAAACTCACAGTCACGAGTCCTCACATACTGTGGTGATAAATACACTCATCCGGGAACTCGGTCACAGCTTACTGTTTTGGGATATATTCAGAAATACAAGAACTATAGAACTTAAAAACGTCTGAATATATAGATCACAAATATAAATGTTTTTTCATTGCATTTATAAATGAGTCCCTATAGGTTTATTCCCAATGATTGAGCCAGTGGTGAGAGTAGCAAGGCAAAACCTTGAGAGGATCCAAACTCCAAAGAAAACCTGTACTCATCTGGGTGACACTGAACGTCCATTCATTCTAGTTTTTCTGCTGAGGTTCTCAACTGTTCACTGATTTAGACTCGAGTGTGAAACTGTTCATGGTGATTGTGAACCATTGTAGCAGACTGTTTATATTAATTTCAGTCTAAATAAGGTCTCAAAAGGAGTTTTTCATTTGCCATTTTCACTGGTTCATTAATTAGTGATAAACTTACATGAACGCATTTAAAAATCTATATCTATACATCTATTTAATTCTGTAAACAGACTGTAAAGAAACATTGTTTTTTTGACAATGTACACTGTCCTTTTACAGAATTAAACAAATCTAAAAATCAAACTGAATTTTGTTTAGAAAAAAAAAAATTGGGCTGCGTTGGCCGGGAATCGAACCCGGGTCAACTGCTTGGAAGGCAGCTATGCTCACCACTATACCACCAACGCATGTGAGAAACATCTGACAAATCCATTCATCCCTGAATTCAGTCCCATTTATTCATTCTTCTTCCTCTCATTCGGCTGCTCCCATTTGGGGTCGCCACAGCAGATCATCCTACTCCATTCCCCCCTGTCCTCTACATCTGCCTCTTTCAAACCAACTACATGCTTGTCTTCCCTCACCACATCCACATCACTCGTCTCCACCCACTCCATCCTTCACATTTTTCTTCACTTCTCTAACACACTCTCCATTACTTTGCACTGTTGACCCCAGTTACCTAAACTCCTCCACCTCTTCTCCCTGCAACCGCTCCCCTCCACTGCCCTCCTTCTAATTCACACACGTACTCTGTCTTACTCCTACTGACTTTCATTCCCCTTCTCTCCAGCACGTACCTCCACCTCTCCCGGCTCTTCTCCACCTGCTCCCTACTCTCACCACAAATCACAGTATCATCCACAAACATCATAGTCCATGAAGATACCTGTCTGACCTTGTCTGTCAACCTGTTCATCACCAATGCAAACAGGAAAGGGTTTAGAGCCGATCCTTGATGCAATCCAACCTTCACCTTGAACCAGTCTATCTTTCCTACTGCACACTTTACTGCTGTCACACTGTCTTCATACATCATACCTGCACCACCCTCATAATTCTCTGACACATCTGACTTCCTCATACAATACCAGAACAGCAGCTTAAATATGAAGATTATTTATGAATATTTTTTGTCATAAGATAAAATAAGATAAGATAAGATAAGATAAGATAAGATAAGATAAGATAAGATATACCTTTATTCGTCCCACAGTGGGGAAATATCTTTGTTACAGCAGCAAAGAGAGAGAAAAAAAAAATGCAAATATATATAAAAGAATAGACACATACTATAGTAAACAAGTATATACACAACACAATGTATAAATACAAATAAGTAAAAAGTACGTATTGCAGGTAGTATTGCACACAGGTGGTATTGCACGTATTGCAGGTAATATTTCCATTTCCATTTCCATTTGCGGCATTTAGCAGACGCCCTTATCCTTTAAGATTACAAACTTAATATAAATATAACCCTTGAATTCTACAAGCTTGGAACTGCTAATTTAGGTATTTCAGGAAGAGGTAGGTCTTCAGTCATCGCTTGATGATAGTCAGGGACTCTGCTGTACGGACATCAAGGGGAAGTTCATTCCACCACCTCGGTGCCAGAACAGAGAAGAGCCTTGAGGTGTACTTACCTCTCATTCTGAGAGAAGGAGGTACCAGTCGAGCAGTGCTGGAGGATCTCAGACAGCGTGGTGCAGTGCGAGATGTGATAAGGTCACTGAGGTAAGATGGTGCTGGTCCATTTTTGGCCTTGTAGGCAAGCATCAGTGTTTTAAATCTGATAAGTGCAGCTACTGGAAGCCAGTGAAGGGAGCGCAGCAGTGGGGTGGTGTGGGAGAACTTGGGCAGATTTAACACAAGTCGTGCAGCTGCATTTTGGATCATTTGCAGTGGACGAATAGCGTTCAGGGAAAGACCTGCCTGCAGAGAGTTGCAGTAGTCAAGTCTTGAAATGACAAGAGACTGAACAAGTACCTGGGCAGCCTGTATGGACAGAATTGGTAGAATCCTTTGGATGTTATAGAGAAGAAATCGACAAGAACGAGCAACATTAGTGACATGTGGGAAGAAGGACAGTTGATTGTCCGTAGTTACCCCAAGGTTACGAGCAGTGGCTGAAGGGGAGAGCAGAGAGTCATGAAGTGTTATTTGGAGATCTTGACCTGGAGATGACCTGGATCTTGACCTGGAGATGACACACAGGTAGTATTAATACACAGTTAAACAGTAATAACAGTGTGTATTATTGTGACTGGTTCACTGGGAGCAGCTTTGATTCTAAGTCTAATAGCAGCAGAGAGAAAAGACCTTCTGTAACGCTCCTTCAGACACTTAGGATGTCCCTGCGGGGCTCCAGTGTTGCAGACAATCATGTCAGACTCACAGTCATGAGTCCTTACATACTGTGGTGATAAATACACTCTTCCAGGAACTCGGTCACAGCTTACTGTTTTGGGATATATTCATAAAAAGAAAACCTTAAAGCTGCGATGGCCGTGAATCGAACCCGGGTCAACTGCTTGGAAGGCAGCTATGCTCGCCACTATACCACCAACGCACGTGAGAAACACGTGACAAATCCATTCTTCCCGGAACTCAGTCCCATTTATTCATTCTTCTTCTTCTCTTTCGGCTGCTCCCATTAGGGGTCGCCACAGCGGATCATCCTACTCCATTCCCCCTTTTCTTTAGATCTGCCTCTTTCAAACCAACTACCTGCATGTCTTTCCTCACCACATCCACATCACTTTTCTCCACCCACTCCACCCTGCACTCTTTTCTTTACTTCTCTAACACATTCTTCATTACTTTGCACTGTGGCCCCAGTTACCTAAACTCTTCCACCTCTTCTCCCTGCAGCCGCACCCCTCCACTGCCCTCCTTCTCATTTACACACATGTACTCTGTCTTACTCCTACTGACTTTCATTCTGCTTCTCTCGAGCGCATACCTCCACCTCTCCAGGCTCTTCTCCACTTGCTCCCTACTCTCAAAACAAATCCCAATATCATCCACAAACATCATAGTCCATGGAGACACCTGTCTGTCAACCTGTCCATCACCACTGCAAACAGAAAAGGGCTCAGAGCCGATCCTTGATGCAATCCAACCTTCACCTTGAACCAGTCTGTCGTTCCTACTGCACACTTTACTGCTGTCACACTGTCCTCATACATCATACCTGCACCACCCTCACATAATTCTTTGACACACCTGACTTCCTCATACAATACCAGAACAGCAGCTTGAATATGGAGATTATTTATGAATATTTTTTGTCATAAGATAAGATAAGATAAGATAAGGTAAGATAAGATAAGATAAGAGAAGAGAAGAGAAGAGAAGAGAAGAGAAGAGAAGAGAAAAGAAGAGAAGAGAAGAGAAGATATACCTTTATTTGTCCAACAGTGGGGAAATATCTTTGTTACAGCAGCAAAGAGAAAAAAAAATGCAAATATATAAAGGAATAGACACATACTATAGTAAACAAGTATATACAAAACACTGTATAAATACAAATAAGGAAAAAGTACATATTGCAGGTAATACTGCACACAGGTAGTATTATTACACAGTTAAACAGTAATAAAAACAGTTGCTCATCAGGGACAAACATACTTATAAAGAACATATTTACATTTAATCACCACATTATCTGTGTAAAGCTGCTTTGAGACAATGTTCATTGTTAAAAGCGCTATACAAATAAAAATGAATTGAATTGAATTAATAACAGTGTGTATTATTGTGACTGGTTTACTGGGAGCAGCTTTGATTCTGAGTTTAATAGCAGCAGGGAGAAAAGACCTTCTGTATCGCTCCTTCAGACACTTAGGATGTAATATTCTGTCACTGAAGGAGCTGCTCAACGATGAAACGGTTTCATACAGGGGGTGAAAGGCGTTCTCCAGCAATGATGATAGTTTTGCTACCATCCTCCCTTCTCCCGCCTCCTGTACATTGTCCAGGGGAATCCCCAGGACTGAGCTGGCCTTCCTGATCAGCTTGTCCAGTCTCTTCCTGTCTGCAGTAGAGATGCTGCTGCCCCAGCAGACCACACCATAAAATATGGCTGAGGCCACCACAGAGTCAAAAAAGGCCTTCAGTAGCTCTCCTTGCGCTCCAAAAGACCTTAGTCTCCTCAGCAGAAATAATCTGTTCTGCCCTTTCTTATAAATTGCCTCAGTGTCCAGTCCAGTTTGTTGTTAAGGTGAACACCCAGGTATTTGTAAGAGTCCCTCTCACAATGTCCTTCCCCTGAATGTTTACTGGTGGTAATGAAGTGTGTTTGTGCCTACGGAAATCCACCACCAGTTCTTTGGTTTTCGCCGCATTTATCTGGAGGCAGCTCCAATGGCACCAGTCCACAAAGTTCTGTATAAGTCCTCTGTCCTCTGTCCTCATCATCTGTGATCAGACCGATGATGGCAGAGTCATCAAAGAAACTTCTGCAGGTGACAGGTTGCTAAACTAAACATGAAGTCTGCAGTGTAGATGGTGAAGAGAAAAGGGGCTAGAACCGTTCCCTGCGGGGCTCCAGTGTTGCAGACAATCATGTCAGACTCACAGTCACGAGTCCTCACATACTGTGGTATAAATATACTCATCCGGGAACTCGGTCACAGCTTACTGTTTTGGGATATATTCATGAATATAAAAACACAAGTTTAAAGAATTAAAAAATGTCTGAATATATAGATCACAAATATAAACATACATTCAATTGCATTTATAAATTAATCTCTATAGGTTTATCCCTAATGATTGAGCCAGTGGTGAGAGTAGCAAGGCAAAACCTTGAGAGGACCCAAACTCCAAAGGAAACCTGTACTCATCTGGGTAACACTGAACGTTCTAGCTTTTCTGCTGAGGTTCTCAACTATTCACTGATTTAGACTGAAGTGTGAAGAGAAAAGGGGCTAGAACCGTTCCCTGCGGGGCTCCAGTGTTGCAGACAATCATGTCAGACTCACAGTCACGAGTCCTCACATACTGTGGTGATAAATACACTCATCCGGGAACTCGGTCACAGCTTACTGTTTTGGGATATATTCAGGAATACAAGAACTATAGAACTTAAAAACGTCTGAATATATAGATCACAAATATAAATGTTTTTTCATTGCATTTATAAATGAGTCCCTATAGGTTTATTCCCAATGATTGAGCCAGTGGTGAGAGTAGCAAGGCGAAACCTTGAGAGGATCCAAACTCCAAAGAAAACCTGTACTTATCTGGGTGACACTGAACGTCCATTCATTCTAGTATTTCTGCTGAGGTTTTCAACTGTTCACTGATTTAGACTCGAGTGTGAAACTGTTCATGGTGATTGTGAACCATTGTAGCAGACTGTTTATATTAATTTCAGTCTAAATAAGGTCTCAAAAGGAGTTTTTCATTTGCCATTTTCACTGGTTCATTAATTAGTGATAAACTTACATGAACGCATTATAAATCTATATCTATACATCTGTTTAATTCTGTAAACAGACTGTAAAGAAACATTGTTTTTTTGACAATGTACACTGTCTTTTACAGAATTAAACAAATCTAAAAATCAAACTGAATTTTGTTTAGAAAAAAAAAATTGGGCTGCGTTGGCCGGGAATCGAACCCGGGTCAACTGCTTGGAAGGCAGCTATGCTCACCACTATACCACCAACGCATGTGAGAAACATCTGACAAATCCATTCATCCCTGAATTCAGTCCCATTTTTCATTCTTTTTCTTCTCTTTCGGTTGCTCCCATTAGGGGTCGCCACAGCGGATCATCCGTCTCCATTCACCCCTGTCCTCTACATCTGCCTCTTTCAAACCAACTACATGCTTGTCTTCCCTCACCACATCCACATCACTCGTCTCCACCCACTCCATCCTTCACATTTTTCTTCACTTCTCTAACACACTCTCCATTACTTTGCACTGTTGACACCAGTTACCTAAACTCCTCCACCTCTTCTCCCTGCAACCGCTCCCCTCCACTGCCCTCCTTCTAATTCACACACGTACTCTGTCTAACTCCTACTGACTTTCATTCCCCTTCTCTCCAGCACGTACCTCCACCTCTCCCGGCTCTTCTCCACCTGCTCCCTACTCTCACCACAAATCACAGTATCATTCACAAACATCATAGTCCATGAAGACACCTGTCTGACCTTGTCTGTCAACCTGTTCATCACCAATGCAAACAGGAAAGGGTTTAGAGCCGATCCTTGATGCAATCCAACCTTCACCTTGAACCAGTCTATCTTTCCTACTGCACACTTTACTGCTGTCACACTGTCTTCATACATCATACCTGCACCACCCTCATAATTCTCTGACACACCTGACTTCCTCATACAATACCAGAACAGCAGCTTAAATATGAAGATTATTTATGAATATTTTTTGTCATAAGATAAGATAAGATAAGATAAGATAAGATAAGATAAGATAAGATAAGATATACCTTTATTCGTCCCACAGTGGGGAAATATCTTTGTTACAGCAGCAAAGAGAGAGAAAAAAAAAATGCAAATATATATAAAAGAATAGACACATACTATAGTAAACAAGTATATACACAACACAATGTATAAATACAAATAAGTAAAAAGTACGTATTGCAGGTAGTATTGCACACAGGTGGTATTGCACGTATTGCAGGTAATATTTCCATTTCCATTTCCATTTGCGGCATTTAGCAGACGCCCTTATCCTTTAAGATTTCAAACTTAAAATAAATATAACCCTTGAATTCTACAAGCTTGGAACTGCTAATTTAGGTATTTCAGGAAGAGGTAGGTCTTCAGTCATCGCTTGATGATAGTCAGGGACTCTGCTGTACGGACATCAAGGGGAAGTTCATTCCACCACCTCGGTGCCAGAACAGAGAAGAGCCTTGAGGTGTACTTACCTCTCATTCTGAGAAAGGAGGTACCAGTCGAGCAGTGCTGGAGGATCTCAGACAGCGTGGTGCAGTGCGAGATGTGATAAGGTCACTGAGGTAAGATGGTGCTGGTCCATTTTTGGCCTTGTAGGCAAGCATCAGTGTTTTAAATCTGATAAGTGCAGCTACTGGAAGCCAGTGAAGGGAGCGCAGCAGTGGGGTGGTGTGGGAGAACTTGGCCAGATTTAACACAAGTCGTGCAGCTGCATTTTGGATCATTTGCAGTGGACGAATAGCGTTCAGGGAAAGACCTGCCTGCAGAGAGTTGCAGTAGTCAAGTCTTGAAATGACAAGAGACTGAACAAGTACCTGGGCAGCCTGTATGGACAGAATTGGTAGAATCCTTTGGATGTTATAGAGAAGAAATCGACAAGAACAGCAACATTAGTGACATGTGGGAAGAAGGACAGTTGATTGTCCGTAGTTACCCCAAGGTTACGAGCAGTGGCTGAAGGGGAGAGCAGAGAGTCATGAAGTGTTATTTGGAGATCTTGACCTGGAGATGACCTGGATCTTGACCTGGAGATGACACACAGGTAGTATTAATACACAGTTAAACAGTAATAACAGTGTGTATTATTGTGACTGGTTCACTGGGAGCAGCTTTGATTCTAAGTCTAATAGCAGCAGAGAGAAAAGACCTTCTGTAACGCTCCTTCAGACACTTAGGATGTCCCTGCGGGGCTCCAGTGTTGCAGACAATCATGTCAGACTCACAGTCATGAGTCCTTACATACTGTGGTGATAAATACACTCTTCCAGGAACTCGGTCACAGCTTACTGTTTTGGGATATATTCATAAAAAGAAAACCTTAAAGCTGCGATGGCCGTGAATCGAACCCGGGTCAACTGCTTGGAAGGCAGCTATGCTCGCCACTATACCACCAACGCACGTGAGAAACACGTGACAAATCCATTCTTCCCGGAACTCAGTCCCATTTATTCATTCTTCTTCTTCTCTTTCGGCTGCTCCCATTAGGGGTCGCCACAGCGGATCATCCTACTCCATTCCCCCCTTTTCTTTAGATCTGCCTCTTTCAAACCAACTACCTGCATGTCTTTCCTCACCACATCCACATCACTTTTCTCCACCCACTCCACCCTGCACTCTTTTCTTTACTTCTCTAACACATTCTTCATTACTTTGCACTGTGGCCCCAGTTACCTAAACTCTTCCACCTCTTCTCCCTGCAGCCGCACCCCTCCACTGCCCTCCTTCTCATTTACACACATGTACTCTGTCTTACTCCTACTGACTTTCATTCTGCTTCTCTCGAGCGCATACCTCCACCTCTCCAGGCTCTTCTCCACTTGCTCCCTACTCTCAAAACAAATCCCAATATCATCCACAAACATCATAGTCCATGGAGACACCTGTCTGTCAACCTGTCCATCACCACTGCAAACAGAAAAGGGCTCAGAGCCGATCCTTGATGCAATCCAACCTTCACCTTGAACCAGTCTGTCGTTCCTACTGCACACTTTACTGCTGTCACACTGTCCTCATACATCATACCTGCACCACCCTCACATAATTCTTTGACACACCTGACTTCCTCATACAATACCAGAACAGCAGCTTGAATATGGAGATTATTTATGAATATTTTTGTCATAAGATAAGATAAGATAAGATAAGTAAGATAAGATAAGATAAGAGAAGAGAAGAGAAGAGAAGAGAAGAGAAGAGAAAGAAAGAGAAGAGAAGAGAAGATATACCTTTATTTGTCCAACAGTGGGAAATATCTTTGTTACAGCAGCAAAGAGAAAAAAAAATGCAAATATATAAAGGAATAGACACATACTATAGTAAACAAGTATATACAAAACACTGTATAAATACAAATAAGGAAAAGTACATATTGCAGGTAATACTGCACACAGGTAGTATTATTACACAGTTAAACAGTAATAAAAACAGTTGCTCATCAGGGACAAACATACTTATAAAGAACATATTTACATTTAATCACCACATTATCTGTGTAAAGCTGCTTTGAGACAATGTTCATTGTTAAAAGCGCTATACAAATAAAAATGAATTGAATTGAATTAATAACAGTGTGTATTATTGTGACTGGTTTACTGGGAGCAGCTTTGATTCTGAGTTTAATAGCAGCAGGGAGAAAAGACCTTCTGTATCGCTCCTTCAGACACTTAGGATGTAATATTCTGTCACTGAAGGAGCTGCTCAACGATGAAACGGTTTCATACAGGGGGTGAAAGGCGTTCTCCAGCAATGATGATAGTTTTGCTACCATCCTCCCTTCTCCCGCCTCCTGTACATTGTCCAGGGGAATCCCCAGGACTGAGCTGGCCTTCCTGATCAGCTTGTCCAGTCTCTTCCTGTCTGCAGTAGAGATGCTGCTGCCCCAGCAGACCACACCATAAAATATGGCTGAGGCCACCACAGAGTCAAAAAAGGCCTTCAGTAGCTCTCCTTGCGCTCCAAAAGACCTTAGTCTCCTCAGCAGAAATAATCTGTTCTGCCCTTTCTTATAAATTGCCTCAGTGTCCAGTCCAGTTTGTTGTTAAGGTGAACACCCAGGTATTTGTAAGAGTCCCCTCTCACAATGTCCTTCCCTGAATGTTTACTGGTGGTAATGAAGTGTGTTTGTGCCTACGGAAATCCACCACCAGTTCTTTGGTTTTCGCCGCATTTATCTGGAGGCAGCTCCAATGGCACCAGTCCACAAAGTTCTGTATAAGTCCTCTGTCCTCTGTCCTCATCATCTGTGATCAGACCGATGATGGCAGAGTCATCAAAGAAACTTCTGCAGGTGACAGGTTGCTAAACTAAACATGAAGTCTGCAGTGTAGATGGTGAAGAGAAAAGGGGCTAGAACCGTTCCCTGCGGGGCTCCAGTGTTGCAGACAATCATGTCAGACTCACAGTCACGAGTCCTCACATACTGTGGTGATAAATATACTCATCCGGGAACTCGGTCACAGCTTACTGTTTTGGGATATATTCATGAATATAAAAACACAAGTTTAAAGAATTAAAAAATGTCTGAATATATAGATCACAAATATAAACATACATTCAATTGCATTTATAAATTAATCTCTATAGGTTTATCCCTAATGATTGAGCCAGTGGTGAGAGTAGCAAGGCAAAACCTTGAGAGGACCCAAACTCCAAAGGAAACCTGTACTCATCTGGGTAACACTGAACGTTCTAGCTTTTCTGCTGAGGTTCTCAACTATTCACTGATTTAGACTGAAGTGTGAAGAGAAAAGGGGCTAGAACCGTTCCCTGCGGGGCTCCAGTGTTGCAGACAATCATGTCAGACTCACAGTCACGAGTCCTCACATACTGTGGTGATAAATACACTCATCCGGGAACTCGGTCACAGCTTACTGTTTTGGGATATATTCAGGAATACAAGAACTATAGAACTTAAAAACGTCTGAATATATAGATCACAAATATAAATGTTTTTTCATTGCATTTATAAATGAGTCCCTATAGGTTTATTCCCAGTGATTGAGCCAGTGGTGAGAGTAGCAAGGCGAAACCTTGAGAGGATCCAAACTCCAAAGAAAACCTGTACTTATCTGGGTGACACTGAACGTCCATTCATTCTAGTATTTCTGCTGAGGTTTTCAACTGTTCACTGATTTAGACTCGAGTGTGAAACTGTTCATGGTGATTGTGAACCATTGTAGCAGACTGTTTATATTAATTTCAGTCTAAATAAGGTCTCAAAAGGAGTTTTTCATTTGCCATTTTCACTGGTTCATTAATTAGTGATAAACTTACATGAACGCATTTATAAATCTATATCTATACATCTGTTTAATTCTGTAAACAGACTGTAAAGAAACATTGTTTTTTTGACAATGTACACTGTCCTTTTACAGAATTAAACAAATCTAAAAATCAAACTGAATTTTGTTTAGAAAAAAATAAATTGGGCTGCGTTGGCCGGGAATCGAACCCGGGTCAACTGCTTGGAAGGCAGCTATGCTCACCACTATACCACCAACGCATGTGAGAAACATCTGACAAATCCATTCATCCCTGAATTCAGTCCCATTTTTTCATTCTTTTTCTTCTCTTTCGGTTGCTCCCATTAGGGGTCGCCACAGCGGATCATCCGTCTCCATTCACCCCTGTCCTCTACATCTGCCTCTTTCAAACCAACTACATGCTTGTCTTCCCTCACCACATCCACATCACTCGTCTCCACCCACTCCATCCTTCACATTTTTCTTCACTTCTCTAACACACTCTCCATTACTTTGCACTGTTGACACCAGTTACCTAAACTCCTCCACCTCTTCTCCTGCAACCGCTCCCCTCCACTGCCCTCCTTCTAATTCACACACGTACTCTGTCTAACTCCTACTGACTTTCATTCCCCTTCTCTCCAGCACGTACCTCCACCTCTCCCGGCTCTTCTCCACCTGCTCCCTACTCTCACCACAAATCACAGTATCATTCACAAACATCATAGTCCATGAAGACACCTGTCTGACCTTGTCTGTCAACCTGTTCATCACCAATGCAAACAGGAAAGGGTTTAGAGCCGATCCTTGATGCAATCCAACCTTCACCTTGAACCAGTCTATCTTTCCTACTGCACACTTTACTGCTGTCACACTGTCTTCATACATCATACCTGCACCACCCTCATAATTCTCTGACACACCTGACTTCCTCATACAATACCAGAACAGCAGCTTAAATATGAAGATTATTTATGAATATTTTTGTCATAAGATAAGATAAGATAAGATAAGATAAGATAAGATAAGATAAGATAAGATAAGATAAGATAAGATATACCTTTATTCGTCCCACAGTGGGGAAATATCTTTGTTACAGCAGCAAAGAGAGAGAAAAAAAAAATGCAAATATATATAAAAGAATAGACACATACTATAGTAAACAAGTATATACACAACACAATGTATAAATACAAATAAGTAAAAAGTACGTATTGCAGGTAATATTTCCATTTCCATTTCCATTTGCGGCATTTAGCAGACGCCCTTATCCTTTAAGATTACAAACTTAAAATAAATATAACCCTTGAATTCTACAAGCTTGGAACTGCTAATTTAGGTATTTCAGGAAGAGGTAGGTCTTCAGTCATCGCTTGATGATAGTCAGGGACTCTGCTGTACGGACATCAAGGGGAAGTTCATTCCACCACCTCGGTGCCAGAACAGAGAAGAGCCTTGAGGTGTACTTACCTCTCATTCTGAGAAAAGGAGGTACCAGTCGAGCAGTGCTGGAGGATCTCAGACAGCGTGGTGCAGTGCGAGATGTGATAAGGTTACTGAGGTAAGATGGTGCTGGTCCATTTTTGGCCTTGTAGGCAAGCATCAGTGTTTTAAATCTGATAAGTGCAGCTACTGGAAGCCAGTGAAGGGAGCGCAGCAGTGGGGTGGTGTGGGAGAACTTGGCCAGATTTAACACAAGTCGTGCAGCTGCATTTTGGATCATTTGCAGTGGACGAATAGCGTTCAGGGAAAGACCTGCCTGCAGAGAGTTGCAGTAGTCAAGTCTTGAAATGACAAGAGACTGAACAAGTACCTGGGCAGCCTGTATGGACAGAATTGGTAGAATCCTTTGGATGTTATAGAGAAGAAATCGACAAGAACAAGCAACATTAGTGACATGTGGGAAGAAGGACAGTTGATTGTCCGTAGTTACCCCAAGGTTACGAGCAGTGGCTGAAGGGGAGAGCAGAGAGTCATGAAGTGTTATTTGGAGATCTTGACCTGGAGATGACCTGGATCTTGACCTGGAGATGACACACAGGTAGTATTATTACACAGTTAAACAGTAATAACAGTGTGTATTATTGTGACTGGTTTACTGGGAGCAGCTTTGATTCTAAGTTTAATAGCAGCAGGGAGAAAAGACCTTCTGTATCGCTCCTTCAGACACTTAGGATGTAATATTCTGTCACTGAAGGAGCTGCTCAACGATGAAACGGTTTCATACAGGGGGTGAAAGGCGTTCTCCAGCAATGATGATAGTTTTGCTACCATCCTCCCTTCTCCCACCTCCTGTACATTGTCCAGGGAAATCCCCAGGACTGAGCTGGCCTTCCTGATCAGCTTGTCCAGTCTCTTCCTGTCTGCAGTAGAGATGCTGCTGCCACAGCAGACCACACCATAAAATATGAGGCCACCACAGAGTCAAAAAAGGCCTTCAGTAGCTCTCCTTGCGCTCTAAAAGACCTTAGTCTCCTCAGCAGAAAGAATCTGTTCTGCCCTTTCTTATAAATTGCCTCAGTGTCCAGTCCAGTTTGTTGTTTAGGTGAACACCCAGGTATTTGTAAGAGTCCACTCTCACAATGTCCTTCCCCTGAATATACACTGGTGTTAATGAAGTGTGTTTGTGCCTACGGAAATCCACCACCAGTTCTTTGGTTTTCCCCGCATTTATCTGGAGGCAGCTCCATTGGCACCAGTCCACAAAGTTCTGTATAAGTCCTCTGTACTCCCTGTCATCATCATCCGTGATCAGACCGACGATGGCAGAGTCATCAGAGAACTTCTGCAGGTGACAGGTTGCTGAGCTAAACATGAAGTCTGCAGTGTAGACGGTGAAGAGAAAAGGGGCTAAAACCGTTCCCTGCAGGGCTCCAGTGTTGCAGACAATCATGTCAAACTCACAGTCACGAGTCCTCACATACTGTGGTGATAAATACACTCATCCGGGAACTCGGTCACAGCTTACTGTTTTGGGATATATTCAGAAATACAAGAACTATAGAACTTAAAAACGTCTGAATATATAGATCACAAATATAAATGTTTTTTCATTGCATTTATAAATGAGTCCCTATAGGTTTATTCCCAATGATTGAGCCAGTGGTGAGAGTAGCAAGGCAAAACCTTGAGAGGATCCAAACTCCAAAGAAAACCTGTACTCATCTGGGTGACACTGAACGTCCATTCATTCTAGTTTTTCTGCTGAGGTTCTCAACTGTTCACTGATTTAGACTCGAGTGTGAAACTGTTCATGGTGATTGTGAACCATTGTAGCAGACTGTTTATATTAATTTCAGTCTAAATAAGGTCTCAAAAGGAGTTTTTCATTTGCCATTTTCACTGGTTCATTAATTAGTGATAAACTTACATGAACGCATTTATAAATCTATATCTATACATCTATTTAATTCTGTAAACAGACTGTAAAGAAACATTGTTTTTTTGACAATGTACACTGTCCTTTTACAGAATTAAACAAATCTAAAAATCAAACTGAATTTTGTTTAGAAAAAAAAAAAATTGGGCTGCATTGGCCGGGAATCGAACCCGGGTCAACTGCTTGGAAGGCAGCTATGCTCACCACTATACCACCAACGCATGTGAGAAACATCTGACAAATCCATTCATCCCTGAATTCAGTCCCATTTATTCATTCTTCTTCCTCTCATTCGGCTGCTCCCATTTGGGGTCGCCACAGCAGATCATCCTACTCCATTCCCCCCTGTCCTCTACATCTGCCTCTTTCAAACCAATTACATGCTTGTCTTCCCTCACCACATCCACATCACTCGTCTCCACCCACTCCATCCTTCACATTTTTCTTCACTTCTCTAACACACTCTCCATTACTTTGCACTGTTGACCCCAGTTACCTAAACTCCTCCACCTCTTCTCCCTGCAACCGCTCCCCTCCACTGCCCTCCTTCTAATTCACACACGTACTCTGTCTTACTCCTACTGACTTTCATTCCCCTTCTCTCCAGCACGTACCTCCACCTTTTCCGGCTCTTCTCCACCTGCTCCCTACTCTCACCACAAATCACAGTATCATCCACAAACATCATAGTCCATGAAGACACCTGTCTGACCTTGTCTGTCAACCTGTTCATCACCAATGCAAACAGGAAAGGGTTTAGAGCCGATCCTTGATGCAATCCAACCTTCACCTTGAACCAGTCTATCTTTCCTACTGCACACTTTACTGCTGTCACACTGTCTTCATACATCATACCTGCACCACCCTCATCATTCTCTGACACACCTGACTTCCTCATACAATACCAGAACAGCAGCTTAAATATGAAGATTATTTATGAATATTTTTTGTCATAAGATAAGATAAGATAAGATAAGATAAGATAAGATAAGATAAGATATACCTTTATTCGTCCCACAGTGGGGAAATATCTTTGTTACAGCAGCAAAGAGAGAGAAAAAAAAATGCAAATATATATAAAAGAATAGACACATACTATAGTAAACAAGTATATACACAACACAATGTATAAATACAAATAAGTAAAAAGTACGTATTGCAGGTAGTATTGCACACAGGTGGTATTGCACGTATTGCAGGTAATATTTCCATTTCCATTTCCATTTGCGGCATTTAGCAGACGCCCTTATCCTTTAAGATTACAAACTTAATATAAATATAACCCTTGAATTCTACAAGCTTGGAACTGCTAATTTAGGTATTTCAGGAAGAGGTAGGTCTTCAGTCATCGCTTGATGATAGTCAGGGACTCTGCTGTACGGACATCAAGGGGAAGTTCATTCCACCACCTCGGTGCCAGAACAGAGAAGAGCCTTGAGGTGTACTTACCTCTCATTCTGAGAGAAGGAGGTACCAGTCGAGCAGTGCTGGAGGATCTCAGACAGCGTGGTGCAGTGCGAGATGTGATAAGGTCACTGAGGTAAGATGGTGCTGGTCCATTTTTGGCCTTGTAGGCAAGCATCAGTGTTTTAAATCTGATAAGTGCAGCTACTGGAAGCCAGTGAAGGGAGCGCAGCAGTGGGGTGGTGTGGGAGAACTTGGCCAGATTTAACACAAGTCGTGCAGCTGCATTTTGGATCATTTGCAGTGGACGAATAGCGTTCAGGGAAAGACCTGCCTGCAGAGAGTTGCAGTAGTCAAGTCTTGAAATGACAAGAGACTGAACAAGTACCTGGGCAGCCTGTATGGACAGAATTGGTAGAATCCTTTGGATGTTATAGAGAAGAAATCGACAAGAACGAGCAACATTAGTGACATGTGGGAAGAAGGACAGTTGATTGTCCGTAGTTACCCCAAGGTTACGAGCAGTGGCTGAAGGGGAGAGCAGAGAGTCATGAAGTGTTATTTGGAGATCTTGACCTGGAGATGACCTGGATCTTGACCTGGAGATGACACACAGGTAGTATTAATACACAGTTAAACAGTAATAACAGTGTGTATTATTGTGACTGGTTCACTGGGAGCAGCTTTGATTCTAAGTCTAATAGCAGCAGAGAGAATAGACCTTCTGTAACGCTCCTTCAGACACTTAGGATGTCCCTGCGGGGCTCCAGTGTTGCAGACAATCATGTCAGACTCACAGTCATGAGTCCTTACATACTGTGGTGATAAATACACTCTTCCAGGAACTCGGTCACAGCTTACTGTTTTGGGATATATTCATAAAAAGAAAACCTTAAAGCTGCGATGGCCGTGAATCGAACCCGGGTCAACTGCTTGGAAGGCAGCTATGCTCGCCACTATACCACCAACGCACGTGAGAAACACGTGACAAATCCATTCTTCCCGGAACTCAGTCCCATTTATTCATTCTTCTTCTTCTCTTTCGGCTGCTCCCATTAGGGGTCGCCACAGCGGATCATCCTACTCCATTCCCCCCTTTTCTTTAGATCTGCCTCTTTCAAACCAACTACCTGCATGTCTTTCCTCACCACATCCACATCACTTTTCTCTACCAACTCCACCCTGCACTCTTTTCTTTACTTCTCTAACACATTCTTCACTACTTTGCACTGTGGCCCCAGTTACCTAAACTCTTCCACCTCTTCTCCCTGCAGCCGCACCCCTCCACTGCCCTCCTTCTCATTTACACACATGTACTCTGTCTTACTCCTACTGACTTTCATTCTGCTTCTCTCGAGCGCATACCTCCACCTCTCCAGGCTCTTCTCCACTTGCTCCCTACTCTCAAAACAAATCCCAATATCATCCACAAACATCATAGTCCATGGAGACACCTGTCTGTCAACCTGTCCATCACCACTGCAAACAGAAAAGGGCTCAGAGCCGATCCTTGATGCAATCCAACCTTCACCTTGAACCAGTCTGTCGTTCCTACTGCACACTTTACTGCTGTCACACTGTCCTCATACATCATACCTGCACCACCCTCACATAATTCTTTGACACACCTGACTTCCTCATACAATACCAGAACAGCAGCTTGAATATGGAGATTATTTATGAATATTTTTTGTCATAAGATAAGATAAGATAAGGTAAGATAAGATAAGATAAGATAAGATAAGAGAAGAGAAGAGAAGAGAAGAGAAGAGAAAAGAAGAGAAGAGAAGAGAAGATATACCTTTATTTGTCCAACAGTGGGGAAATATCTTTGTTACAGCAGCAAAGAGAAAAAAAAATGCAAATATATAAAGGAATAGACACATACTATAGTAAACAAGTATATACAAAACACTGTATAAATACAAATAAGGAAAAAGTACATATTGCAGGTAATACTGCACACAGGTAGTATTATTACACAGTTAAACAGTAATAAAAACAGTTGCTCATCAGGGACAAACATACTTATAAAGAACATATTTACATTTAATCACCACATTATCTGTGTAAAGCTGTTTTGAGACAATGTTCATTGTTAAAAGCGCTATACAAATAAAAATGAATTGAATTGAATTAATAACAGTGTGTATTATTGTGACTGGTTTACTGGGAGCAGCTTTGATTCTGAGTTTAATAGCAGCAGGGAGAAAAGACCTTCTGTATCGCTCCTTCAGACACTTAGGATGTAATATTCTGTCACTGAAGGAGCTGCTCAACGATGAAACGGTTTCATACAGGGGGTGAAAGGCGTTCTCCAGCAATGATGATAGTTTTGCTACCATCCTCCCTTCTCCCGCCTCCTGTACATTGTCCAGGGGAATCCCCAGGACTGAGCTGGCCTTCCTGATCAGCTTGTCCAGTCTCTTCCTGTCTGCAGTAGAGATGCTGCTGCCCCAGCAGACCACACCATAAAATATGGCTGAGGCCACCACAGAGTCAAAAAAGGCCTTCAGTAGCTCTCCTTGCGCTCCAAAAGACCTTAGTCTCCTCAGCAGAAATAATCTGTTCTGCCCTTTCTTATAAATTGCCTCAGTGTCCAGTCCAGTTTGTTGTTAAGGTGAACACCCAGGTATTTGTAAGAGTCCCCTCTCACAATGTCCTTCCCCTGAATGTTTACTGGTGGTAATGAAGTGTGTTTGTGCCTACGGAAATCCACCACCAGTTCTTTGGTTTTCGCCGCATTTATCTGGAGGCAGCTCCAATGGCACCAGTCCACAAAGTTCTGTATAAGTCCTCTGTCCTCTGTCCTCATCATCTGTGATCAGACCGATGATGGCAGAGTCATCAAAGAAACTTCTGCAGGTGACAGGTTGCTAAACTAAACATGAAGTCTGCAGTGTAGATGGTGAAGAGAAAAGGGGCTAGAACCGTTCCCTGCGGGGCTCCAGTGTTGCAGACAATCATGTCAGACTCACAGTCACGAGTCCTCACATACTGTGGTGATAAATATACTCATCCGGGAACTCGGTCACAGCTTACTGTTTTGGGATATATTCATGAATATAAAAACACAAGTTTAAAAAATTAAAAAATGTCTGAATATATAGATCACAAATATAAACATACATTCAATTGCATTTATAAATTAATCTCTATAGGTTTATCCCTAATGATTGAGCCAGTGGTGAGAGTAGCAAGGCAAAACCTTGAGAGGACCCAAACTCCAAAGGAAACCTGTACTCATCTGGGTAACACTGAACGTTCTAGCTTTTCTGCTGAGGTTCTCAACTATTCACTGATTTAGACTGAAGTGTGAAGAGAAAAGGGGCTAGAACCGTTCCCTGCGGGGCTCCAGTGTTGCAGACAATCATGTCAGACTCACAGTCACGAGTCCTCACATACTGTGGTGATAAATACACTCATCCGGGAACTCGGTCACAGCTTACTGTTTTGGGATATATTCAGGAATACAAGAACTATAGAACTTAAAAACGTCTGAATATATAGATCACAAATATAAATGTTTTTTCATTGCATTTATAAATGAGTCCCTATAGGTTTATTCCCAATGATTGAGCCAGTGGTGAGAGTAGCAAGGCGAAACCTTGAGAGGATCCAAACTCCAAAGAAAACCTGTACTTATCTGGGTGACACTGAACGTCCATTCATTCTAGTATTTCTGCTGAGGTTTTCAACTGTTCACTGATTTAGACTCGAGTGTGAAACTGTTCATGGTGATTGTGAACCATTGTAGCAGACTGTTTATATTAATTTCAGTCTAAATAAGGTCTCAAAAGGAGTTTTTCATTTGCCATTTTCACTGGTTCATTAATTAGTGATAAACTTACATGAACGCATTTATAAATCTATATCTATACATCTGTTTAATTCTGTAAACAGACTGTAAAGAAACATTGTTTTTTTGACAATGTACACTGTCCTTTTACAGAATTAAACAAATCTAAAAATCAAACTGAATTTTGTTTAGAAAAAAAAAAATTGGGCTGCGTTGGCCGGGAATCGAACCCGGGTCAACTGCTTGGAAGGCAGCTATGCTCACCACTATACCACCAACGCATGTGAGAAATATCTGACAAATCCATTCATCCCTGAATTCAGTCCCATTTTTTCATTCTTTTTCTTCTCTTTCGGTTGCTCCCATTAGGGGTCGCCACAGCGGATCATCCATCTCCATTCACCCCTGTCCTCTACATCTGCCTCTTTCAAACCAACTACATGCTTGTCTTCCCTCACCACATCCACATCACTCGTCTCCACCCACTCCATCCTTCACATTTTTCTTCACTTCTCTAACACACTCTCCATTACTTTGCACTGTTGACACCAGTTACCTAAACTCCTCCACCTCTTCTCCCTGCAACCGCTCCCCTCCACTGCCCTCCTTCTAATTCACACACGTACTCTGTCTAACTCCTACTGACTTTCATTCCCCTTCTCTCCAGCACGTACCTCCACCTCTCCCGGCTCTTCTCCACCTGCTCCCTACTCTCACCACAAATCACAGTATCATTCACAAACATCATAGTCCATGAAGACACCTGTCTGACCTTGTCTGTCAACCTGTTCATCACCAATGCAAACAGGAAAGGGTTTAGAGCCGATCCTTGATGCAATCCAACCTTCACCTTGAACCAGTCTATCTTTCCTACTGCACACTTTACTGCTGTCACACTGTCTTCATACATCATACCTGCACCACCCTCATAATTCTCTGACACACCTGACTTCCTCATACAATACCAGAACAGCAGCTTAAATATGAAGATTATTTATGAATATTTTTTGTCATAAGATAAGATAAGATAAGATAAGATAAGATAAGATAAGATAAGATAAGATAAGATATACCTTTATTCGTCCCACAGTGGGGAAATATCTTTGTTACAGCAGCAAAGAGAGAGAAAAAAAAAATGCAAATATATATAAAAGAATAGACACATACTATAGTAAACAAGTATATACACAACACAATGTATAAATACAAATAAGTAAAAAGTACGTATTGCAGGTAGTATTGCACACAGGTGGTATTGCACGTATTGCAGGTAATATTTCCATTTCCATTTCCATTTGCGGCATTTAGCAGACGCCCTTATCCTTTAAGATTACAAACTTAAAATAAATATAACCCTTGAATTCTACAAGCTTGGAACTGCTAATTTAGGTATTTCAGGAAGAGGTAGGTCTTCAGTCATCGCTTGATGATAGTCAGGGACTCTGCTGTACGGACATCAAGGGGAAGTTCATTCCACCACCTCGGTGCCAGAACAGAGAAGAGCCTTGAGGTGTACTTACCTCTCATTCTGAGAAAAGGAGGTACCAGTCGAGCAGTGCTGGAGGATCTCAGACAGCGTGGTGCAGTGCGAGATGTGATAAGGTCACTGAGGTAAGATGGTGCTGGTCCATTTTTGGCCTTGTAGGCAAGCATCAGTGTTTTAAATCTGATAAGTGCAGCTACTGGAAGCCAGTGAAGGGAGCGCAGCAGTGGGGTGGTGTGGGAGAACTTGGCCAGATTTAACACAAGTCGTGCAGCTGCATTTTGGATCATTTGCAGTGGATGAATAGCGTTCAGGGAAAGACCTGCCTGCAGAGAGTTGCAGTAGTCAAGTCTTGAAATGACAAGAGACTGAACAAGTACCTGTGCAGCCTGTATGGACAGAATTGGTAGAATCCTTTGGATGTTATAGAGAAGAAATCGACAAGAACAAGCAACATTAGTGACATGTGGGAAGAAGGACAGTTGATTGTCCGTAGTTACCCCAAGGTTACGAGCAGTGGCTGAAGGGGAGAGCAGAGAGTCATGAAGTGTTATTTGGAGATCTTGACCTGGAGATGACCTGGATCTTGACCTGGAGATGACACACAGGTAGTATTAATACACAGTTAAACAGTAATAACAGTGTGTATTATTGTGACTGGTTCACTGGGAGCAGCTTTGATTCTAAGTCTAATAGCAGCAGAGAGAAAAGACCTTCTGTAACGCTCCTTCAGACACTTAGGATGTCCCTGCGGGGCTCCAGTGTTGCAGACAATCATGTCAGACTCACAGTCATGAGTCCTTACATACTGTGGTGATAAATACACTCTTCCAGGAACTCGGTCACAGCTTACTGTTTTGGGATATATTCATAAAAAGAAAACCTTAAAGCTGCGATGGCCGTGAATCGAACCCGGGTCAACTGCTTGGAAGGCAGCTATGCTCGCCACTATACCACCAACGCACGTGAGAAACACGTGACAAATCCATTCTTCCCGGAACTCAGTCCCATTTATTCATTCTTCTTCTTCTCTTTCGGCTGCTCCCATTAGGGGTCGCCACAGCGGATCATCCTACTCCATTCCCCCCTTTTCTTTAGATCTGCCTCTTTCAAACCAACTACCTGCATGTCTTTCCTCACCACATCCACATCACTTTTCTCCACCCACTCCACCCTGCACTCTTTTCTTTACTTCTCTAACACATGCTTCATTACTTTGCACTGTGGCCCCAGTTACCTAAACTCTTCCACCTCTTCTCCCTGCAGCCGCACCCCTCCACTGCCCTCCTTCTCATTTACACACATGTACTCTGTCTTACTCCTACTGACTTTCATTCTGCTTCTCTCGAGCGCATACCTCCACCTCTCCAGGCTCTTCTCCACTTGCTCCCTACTCTCAAAACAAATCCCAATATCATCCACAAACATCATAGTCCATGGAGACACCTGTCTGTCAACCTGTCCATCACCACTGCAAACAGAAAAGGGCTCAGAGCCGATCCTTGATGCAATCCAACCTTCACCTTGAACCAGTCTGTCGTTCCTACTGCACACTTTACTGCTGTCACACTGTCCTCATACATCATACCTGCACCACCCTCACATAATTCTTTGACACACCTGACTTCCTCATACAATACCAGAACAGCAGCTTGAATATGGAGATTCTTCTTCTTCTTCTTTCGGCTGCTCCCATTAGGGGTCGCCACAGCGGATCATCCGTCTCCATACCACCCTGTCCTCTACATCTGCCTCTCCCACACCAACCACCTGCATGTCTTCCCTCACCACATCCATGAACCTCCTTCTTGGCCCTCCTCTTTTCCTCCTACCTGGTGGCTCCATCCTCAGCATTCTTCTACCAATATAATTCATGTCCCTCCTCTGCACATGTCCAAACCATCTCAATCTCGCCTCCCTCACCTTGTCACCAAAACATCCTACATGCGCTGTCCCTCTAATAAACTCATTTCTAATCTTATCCATCCTCGTCACTCCCAACGAAAACCTCAACATCTTCAGCTCTGCTACCTCCAGCTCCACCTCCTGTCTTTTACTCAATGCCACTGTCTCTAAACCATACAACATCGCAGGTCTCACCACAGTCCTATAAACCTTCCCTTTCAATTTTGCAGATACCCTACTATCACAAATCACTCCTGTCACTCTTCTCCACCCACTCCACCCTGCCTGCACTCTTTTCTTCACTTCTCTAACACACTCTCCATTACTTTGCACTGTTGACCCCAGGTACCTGAATTCCTCCACCTTCTGAAGCTCTTCTCCCTGCAACCGGACCACTCCAATGCCCTCCCTCTCATTCACACACATGTATTCTGTCTTACTCCTACTGAGTTTCATTCCCCTTCTCTCCAGCGCATATCTCCACCTCTCCAGGCTCTTCTCAACCTGCTCTCTACTCTCACAACAAATCACAATATCATCCGCAAACATCATAGTCCAGGGAGACTCCTGTCTGACCTCGTCCGTCAACCTGTCCATCACCACTGCAAACAGGAAAGGGCTCAGGGCCGATCCTTGATGCAGTCCAACCTTCACTCTAAACCAGTCTGTCGTACCTACTGCACACTTCACTGCCGTCACACTGTCCTCATACATGTCCTGCACCACCCTCACATACTTCTCTGACACACCTGACTTCCTCATACAATACCACAACTCCTCTCTTGGCACCCTGTCGTACGCCTTCTCTAAATCCACAAATACACAATGCAATTCCTTCTGTCCTTCTCTATACTTCTCTATCAACATTCTCAAAGCAAATAAGGCATCTGTGGTGCTCTTCCTCGGCATGAAACCATACTGTTGCTCACAGATGGTCACCTCTTCTCTCAGCCTGGCTTCCACTACTCTTTCCCATAACTTCATGGTGTGACTGATCAACTTAATACCCCTGTAGTTACTGCAGGTCTGCACATCTCCTTTATGCTTAAAGATTGGTACCAGCACACTTCTTCTCCATTCCTCAGGCATCTTCTCACCTTCCAAAATCCTGTTAAACAATCTGGTCAAAAACTCCACTGCCATCTCTCCTAAACATCTCCACGCTTCTACCGGTATGTCATCTGGTCCAACCGACTTTCCACTCTTCATCCTCTTAATCGCTGCTCTCACTTCCTCCTTACTAATCCTATCTACATCCTGCTTCACCAACTCCACATCATCCAACCTTCTCTCTCTCTGATTTTCCTCATTCATCAGCTGCTCAAAATACTCCCTCCACCTTCTCAACACACTCTCCTCACTAGTCAACACATTTCCCTCTCCATCCTTTACTGCTCTAACTTGCAGTACATCCTTTCCAGCTCGGTCCCTCTGCCTGGCCAATCGGTACAAATCCTTTTCTCCTTCCTTAGTGTCCAACCTCTCATACAGCTCCTCATATGCCTTTTCCTTGGCATTCGCCACATCCCTCTTAACCTGCTGCCGCATCTCCTTGTACTCCTGCCTACTTTTCTCATCACTCTGTCTATCCCACTTCTGTTTTGCCAACCTCTTTCTCCTTATGCTCTCCTGCACTTCCTCATTCCACCACCACGTCTCCTTGTCTTCCTTTCTATTTCCAGATGTCACACCAAGTACTTTTCTAGCTGCCTCCCTCATCACTCCTGCAGTATTTGCCCAATCATCCAACACCTCCTTAACACCACTGAGCCTCTCTCTGACCTCTTCCCTGAACCTCACACTACACTCTTCCTCCTTCAGTTTCCACCATCTTATTCTTCTTTCAGTCCTCACTCTCCTCCTCTTCTTCTTCGCCTCCAAAACCATCCTACAGACCACCATCCTATGCTGTCTAGCTACACTGTCCCCTGCCAACACCTTACAGTCGCCAATCTCCTTCAGGTTGCATCTCCTGCATAGCACATAGTCCACCTGTGTGCACCTTTCTCCACTCTTATAAGTCACCTTATGATCCTCCTTCTTCTTAAAATAAGTGTTCACCACTGCCATTTCCATCCTTTTAGCAAAATCTACCACCATCTGCCCTTCCACATTCCTCTCCTTAAAACCATACCTACCCATCACCTCCTCGTCACCTCTGTTCCCTTCACCTACATGCCCATTAAAGTCCGCCCCAATCACCAACCGTTCTTTCCTAGGTACACCATCTACCACTTCATCTAATTTACTCCAGAATCTTTCCTTCTCCTCCATCTCACAGCCAACTTGTGGAGCATAGGCACTGATGACATTTATCATCATCCCTTCAACTTCCACCTTCACGATCATCACCCTATCAGAAACTCTCTTCACCTCCACTACACTCTTACTGTACTCTTCCTTCAGAATCACCCCTACACCATTTCTCTTTCCATCCACACCATGATAAAACAGTTTAAATCCACCTCCAATGTTCCTGGCCTTACTCCCTTTCCACTTGGTCTCCTGAACACACAGCATATCTACCTTTCTCCTCTCCATCATATCAGCTACTTCTCTCCCTTTAGCCGTCATAGTACCAACATTTAAAGTACCAACCCTAACCTCCACTCTCCTACACTGCTCCTTTCCCTGCCGTCTCTGTAGACGTCTTCCTCCTCTCCTTTTCCTCCTTCGGCCAACAGTAGCCTAATTTCCACCGGTACCCTGTCGGCTAACGATACCTGTGGCGGTCGTTGTTAACCCGGGCCTCGACCGATCCGGTATGAAATTCTCATTTGTGATCCGCATATTTGATTTGGCACATGTTTTACGCTGGATGCCCTTCCTAACGCAACCCTCCCCATTTACCCGGGCTTGGGACCGGCACTAAGAATGCACTGGCTTGTGCCTCCCTAATGGCTGGGTTAGCTTGAATATGGAGATTATTTATGAATATTTTTTGTCATAAGATAAGATAAGATAAGGTAAGATAAGATAAGATAAGAGAAGAGAAGAGAAGAGAAGAGAAGAGAAAAGAAGAGAAGAGAAGAGAAGAGAAGATATACCTTTATTTGTCCAACAGTGGGGAAATATCTTTGTTACAGCAGCAAAGAGAAAAAAAAATGCAAATATATAAAGGAATAGACACATACTATAGTAAACAAGTATATACAAAACACTGTATAAATACAAATAAGGAAAAAGTACATATTGCAGGTAATACTGCACACAGGTAGTATTATTACACAGTTAAACAGTAATAAAAACAGTTGCTCATCAGGGACAAACATACTTATAAAGAACATATTTACATTTAATCACCACATTATCTGTGTAAAGCTGCTTTGAGACAATGTTCATTGTTAAAAGCGCTATACAAATAAAAATGAATTGAATTGAATTAATAACAGTGTGTATTATTGTGACTGGTTTACTGGGAGCAGCTTTGATTCTGAGTTTAATAGCAGCAGGGAGAAAAGACCTTCTGTATCGCTCCTTCAGACACTTAGGATGTAATATTCTGTCACTGAAGGAGCTGCTCAACGATGAAACGGTTTCATACAGGGGGTGAAAGGCGTTCTCCAGCAATGATGATAGTTTTGCTACCATCCTCCCTTCTCCCGCCTCCTGTACATTGTCCAGGGGAATCCCCAGGACTGAGCTGGCCTTCCTGATCAGCTTGTCCAGTCTCTTCTGTCTGCAGTAGAGATGCTGCTGCCCCAGCAGACCACACCATAAAATATGGCTGAGGCCACCACAGAGTCAAAAAAGGCCTTCAGTAGCTCTCCTTGCGCTCCAAAAGACCTTAGTCTCCTCAGCAGAAATAATCTGTTCTGCCCTTTCTTATAAATTGCCTCAGTGTCCAGTCCAGTTTGTTGTTAAGGTGAACACCCAGGTATTTGTAAGAGTCCCCTCTCACAATGTCCTTCCCCTGAATGTTTACTGGTGGTAATGAAGTGTGTTTGTGCCTACGGAAATCCACCACCAGTTCTTTGGTTTTCGCCGCATTTATCTGGAGGCAGCTCCAATGGCACCAGTCCACAAAGTTCTGTATAAGTCCTCTGTCCTCTGTCCTCATCATCTGTGATCAGACCGATGATGGCAGAGTCATCAAAGAAACTTCTGCAGGTGACAGGTTGCTAAACTAAACATGAAGTCTGCAGTGTAGATGGTGAAGAGAAAAGGGGCTAGAACCGTTCCCTGCGGGGCTCCAGTGTTGCAGACAATCATGTCAGACTCACAGTCACGAGTCCTCACATACTGTGGTGATAAATATACTCATCCGGGAACTCGGTCACAGCTTACTGTTTTGGGATATATTCATGAATATAAAAACACAAGTTTAAAGAATTAAAAAATGTCTGAATATATAGATCACAAATATAAACATACATTCAATTGCATTTATAAATTAATCTCTATAGGTTTATCCCTAATGATTGAGCCAGTGGTGAGAGTAGCAAGGCAAAACCTTGAGAGGACCCAAACTCCAAAGGAAACCTGTACTCATCTGGGTAACACTGAACGTTCTAGCTTTTCTGCTGAGGTTCTCAACTATTCACTGATTTAGACTGAAGTGTGAAGAGAAAAGGGGCTAGAACCGTTCCCTGCGGGGCTCCAGTGTTGCAGACAATCATGTCAGACTCACAGTCACGAGTCCTCACATACTGTGGTGATAAATACACTCATCCGGGAACTCGGTCACAGCTTACTGTTTTGGGATATATTCAGGAATACAAGAACTATAGAACTTAAAAACGTCTGAATATATAGATCACAAATATAAATGTTTTTTCATTGCATTTATAAATGAGTCCCTATAGGTTTATTCCCAATGATTGAGCCAGTGGTGAGAGTAGCAAGGCAAAACCTTGAGAGGATCCAAACTCCAAAGAAAACCTGTACTTATCTGGGTGACACTGAACGTCCATTCATTCTAGTATTTCTGCTGAGGTTTTCAACTGTTCACTGATTTAGACTCGAGTGTGAAACTGTTCATGGTGATTGTGAACCATTGTAGCAGACTGTTTATATTAATTTCAGTCTAAATAAGGTCTCAAAAGGAGTTTTTCATTTGCCATTTTCACTGGTTCATTAATTAGTGATAAACTTACATGAACGCATTTATAAATCTATATCTATACATCTGTTTAATTCTGTAAACAGACTGTAAAGAAACATTGTTTTTTTGACAATGTACACTGTCCTTTTACAGAATTAAACAAATCTAAAAATCAAACTGAATTTTGTTTAGAAAAAAAAAAATTGGGCTGCGTTGGCCGGGAATCGAACCCGGGTCAACTGCTTGGAAGGCAGCTATGCTCACCACTATACCACCAACGCATGTGAGAAACATCTGACAAATCCATTCATCCCTGAATTCAGTCCCATTTTTTCATTCTTTTTCTTCTCTTTCGGTTGCTCCCATTAGGGGTCGCCACAGCGGATCATCCGTCTCCATTCACCCCTGTCCTCTACATCTGCCTCTTTCAAACCAACTACATGCTTGTCTTCCCTCACCACATCCACATCACTCGTCTCCACCCACTCCATCCTTCACATTTTTCTTCACTTCTCTAACACACTCTCCATTACTTTGCACTGTTGACACCAGTTACCTAAACTCCTCCACCTCTTCTCCCTGCAACCGCTCCCCTCCACTGCCCTCCTTCTAATTCACACACGTACTCTGTCTAACTCCTACTGACTTTCATTCCCCTTCTCTCCAGCACGTACCTCCACCTCTCCCGGCTCTTCTCCACCTGCTCCCTACTCTCACCACAAATCACAGTATCATTCACAAACATCATAGTCCATGAAGACACCTGTCTGACCTTGTCTGTCAACCTGTTCATCACCAATGCAAACAGGAAAGGGTTTAGAGCCGATCCTTGATGCAATCCAACCTTCACCTTGAACCAGTCTATCTTTCCTACTGCACACTTTACTGCTGTCACACTGTCTTCATACATCATACCTGCACCACCCTCATAATTCTCTGACACACCTGACTTCCTCATACAATACCAGAACAGCAGCTTAAATATGAAGATTATTTATGAATATTTTTTGTCATAAGATAAGATAAGATAAGATAAGATAAGATAAGATAAGATAAGATAAGATAAGATAAGATAAGATATACCTTTATTCGTCCCACAGTGGGGAAATATCTTTGTTACAGCAGCAAAG
Source organism: Silurus lanzhouensis (assembly GCA_039877035.1). Taxonomy (NCBI): domain Eukaryota; kingdom Metazoa; phylum Chordata; class Actinopteri; order Siluriformes; family Siluridae; genus Silurus; species Silurus lanzhouensis. Next base: position 988,970 of record JBCEWE010000346.1, read on the forward strand.
AGAGAGAAAAAAAAAATGCAAATATATATAAAAGAATAGACACATACTATAGTAAACAAGTATATACACAACACAATGTATAAATACAAATAAGTAAAAAGTACGTATTGCAGGTAATATTTCCATTTCCATTTCCATTTGCGGCATTTAGCAGACGCCCTTATCCTTTAAGATTACAAACTTAAAATAAATATAACCCTTGAATTCTACAAGCTTGGAACTGCTAATTTAGGTATTTCAGGAAGAGGTAGGTCTTCAGTCATCGCTTGATGATAGTCAGGGACTCTGCTGTACGGACATCAAGGGGAAGTTCATTCCACCACCTCGGTGCCAGAACAGAGAAGAGCCTTGAGGTGTACTTACCTCTCATTCTGAGAAAGGAGGTACCAGTCGAGCAGTGCTGGAGGATCTCAGACAGCGTGGTGCAGTGCGAGATGTGATAAGGTCACTGAGGTAAGATGGTGCTGGTCCATTTTTGGCCTTGTAGGCAAGCATCAGTGTTTTAAATCTGATAAGTGCAGCTACTGGAAGCCAGTGAAGGGAGCGCAGCAGTGGGGTGGTGTGGGAGAACTTGGCCAGATTTAACACAAGTCGTGCAGCTGCATTTTGGATCATTTGCAGTGGACGAATAGCGTTCAGGGAAAGACCTGCCTGCAGAGAGTTGCAGTAGTCAAGTCTTGAAATGACAAGAGACTGAACAAGTACCTGGGCAGCCTGTATGGACAGAATTGGTAGAATCCTTTGGATGTTATAGAGAAGAAATCGACAAGAACAAGCAACATTAGTGACATGTGGGAAGAAGGACAGTTGATTGTCCGTAGTTACCCCAAGGTTACGAGCAGTGGCTGAAGGGGAGAGCAGAGAGTCATGAAGTGTTATTTGGAGATCTTGACCTGGAGATGACCTGGATCTTGACCTGGAGATGACACACAGGTAGTATTATTACACAGTTAAACAGTAATAACAGTGTGTATTATTGTGACTGGTTTACTGGGAGCAGCTTTGATTCTAAGTTTAATAGCAGCAGGGAGAAAAGACCTTCTGTATCGCTCCTTCAGACACTTAGGATGTAATATTCTGTCACTGAAGGAGCTGCTCAACGATGAAACGGTTTCATACAGGGGGTGAAAGGCGTTCTCCAGCAATGATGATAGTTTTGCTACCATCCTCCCTTCTCCCACCTCCTGTACATTGTCCAGGGAAATCCCCAGGACTGAGCTGGCCTTCCTGATCAGCTTGTCCAGTCTCTTCCTGTCTGCAGTAGAGATGCTGCTGCCACAGCAGACCACACCATAAAATATGAGGCCACCACAGAGTCAAAAAAGGCCTTCAGTAGCTCTCCTTGCGCTCTAAAAGACCTTAGTCTCCTCAGCAGAAAGAATCTGTTCTGCCCTTTCTTATAAATTGCCTCAGTGTCCAGTCCAGTTTGTTGTTTAGGTGAACACCCAGGTATTTGTAAGAGTCCACTCTCACAATGTCCTTCCCCTGAATATACACTGGTGTTAATGAAGTGTGTTTGTGCCTACGGAAATCCACCACCAGTTCTTTGGTTTTCCCCGCATTTATCTGGAGGCAGCTCCATTGGCACCAGTCCACAAAGTTCTGTATAAGTCCTCTGTACTCCCTGTCATCATCATCCGTGATCAGACCGACGATGGCAGAGTCATCAGAGAACTTCTGCAGGTGACAGGTTGCTGAGCTAAACATGAAGTCTGCAGTGTAGACGGTGAAGAGAAAAGGGGCTAAAACCGTTCCCTGCAGGGCTCCAGTGTTGCAGACAATCATGTCAAACTCACAGTCACGAGTCCTCACATACTGTGGTGATAAATACACTCATCCGGGAACTCGGTCACAGCTTACTGTTTTGGGATATATTCAGAAATACAAGAACTATAGAACTTAAAAACGTCTGAATATATAGATCACAAATATAAATGTTTTTTCATTGCATTTATAAATGAGTCCCTATAGGTTTATTCCCAATGATTGAGCCAGTGGTGAGAGTAGCAAGGCAAAACCTTGAGAGGATCCAAACTCCAAAGAAAACCTGTACTCATCTGGGTGACACTGAACGTCCATTCATTCTAGTTTTTCTGCTGAGGTTCTCAACTGTTCACTGATTTAGACTCGAGTGTGAAACTGTTCATGGTGATTGTGAACCATTGTAGCAGACTGTTTATATTAATTTCAGTCTAAATAAGGTCTCAAAAGGAGTTTTTCATTTGCCATTTTCACTGGTTCATTAATTAGTGATAAACTTACATGAACGCATTTATAAATCTATATCTATACATCTATTTAATTCTGTAAACAGACTGTAAAGAAACATTGTTTTTTTGACAATGTACACTGTCCTTTTACAGAATTAAACAAATCTAAAAATCAAACTGAATTTTGTTTAGAAAAAAAAAAATTGGGCTGCGTTGGCCGGGAATCGAACCCGGGTCAACTGCTTGGAAGGCAGCTATGCTCACCACTATACCACCAACGCATGTGAGAAACATCTGACAAATCCATTCATCCCTGAATTCAGTCCCATTTATTCATTCTTCTTCCTCTCATTCGGCTGCTCCCATTTGGGGTCGCCACAGCAGATCATCCTACTCCATTCCCCCTGTCCTCTACATCTGCCTCTTTCAAACCAATTACATGCTTGTCTTCCCTCACCACATCCACATCACTCGTCTCCACCCACTCCATCCTTCACATTTTTCTTCACTTCTCTAACACACTCTCCATTACTTTGCACTGTTGACCCCAGTTACCTAAACTCCTCCACCTCTTCTCCCTGCAACCGCTCCCCTCCACTGCCCTCCTTCTAATTCACACACGTACTCTGTCTTACTCCTACTGACTTTCATTCCCCTTCTCTCCAGCACGTACCTCCACCTTTTCCGGCTCTTCTCCACCTGCTCCCTACTCTCACCACAAATCACAGTATCATCCACAAACATCATAGTCCATGAAGACACCTGTCTGACCTTGTCTGTCAACCTGTTCATCACCAATGCAAACAGGAAAGGGTTTAGAGCCGATCCTTGATGCAATCCAACCTTCACCTTGAACCAGTCTATCTTTCCTACTGCACACTTTACTGCTGTCACACTGTCTTCATACATCATACCTGCACCACCCTCATCATTCTCTGACACACCTGACTTCCTCATACAATACCAGAACAGCAGCTTAAATATGAAGATTATTTATGAATATTTTTTGTCATAAGATAAGATAAGATAAGATAAGATAAGATAAGATAAGATAAGATATACCTTTATTCGTCCCACAGTGGGGAAATATCTTTGTTACAGCAGCAAAGAGAGAGAAAAAAAAATGCAAATATATATAAAAGAATAGACACATACTATAGTAAACAAGTATATACACAACACAATGTATAAATACAAATAAGTAAAAAGTACGTATTGCAGGTAGTATTGCACACAGGTGGTATTGCACGTATTGCAGGTAATATTTCCATTTCCATTTCCATTTGCGGCATTTAGCAGACGCCCTTATCCTTTAAGATTACAAACTTAATATAAATATAACCCTTGAATTCTACAAGCTTGGAACTGCTAATTTAGGTATTTCAGGAAGAGGTAGGTCTTCAGTCATCGCTTGATGATAGTCAGGGACTCTGCTGTACGGACATCAAGGGGAAGTTCATTCCACCACCTCGGTGCCAGAACAGAGAAGAGCCTTGAGGTGTACTTACCTCTCATTCTGAGAGAAGGAGGTACCAGTCGAGCAGTGCTGGAGGATCTCAGACAGCGTGGTGCAGTGCGAGATGTGATAAGGTCACTGAGGTAAGATGGTGCTGGTCCATTTTTGGCCTTGTAGGCAAGCATCAGTGTTTTAAATCTGATAAGTGCAGCTACTGGAAGCCAGTGAAGGGAGCGCAGCAGTGGGGTGGTGTGGGAGAACTTGGCCAGATTTAACACAAGTCGTGCAGCTGCATTTTGGATCATTTGCAGTGGACGAATAGCGTTCAGGGAAAGACCTGCCTGCAGAGAGTTGCAGTAGTCAAGTCTTGAAATGACAAGAGACTGAACAAGTACCTGGGCAGCCTGTATGGACAGAATTGGTAGAATCCTTTGGATGTTATAGAGAAGAAATCGACAAGAACGAGCAACATTAGTGACATGTGGGAAGAAGGACAGTTGATTGTCCGTAGTTACCCCAAGGTTACGAGCAGTGGCTGAAGGGGAGAGCAGAGAGTCATGAAGTGTTATTTGGAGATCTTGACCTGGAGATGACCTGGATCTTGACCTGGAGATGACACACAGGTAGTATTAATACACAGTTAAACAGTAATAACAGTGTGTATTATTGTGACTGGTTCACTGGGAGCAGCTTTGATTCTAAGTCTAATATCAGCAGAGAGAATAGACCTTCTGTAACGCTCCTTCAGACACTTAGGATGTCCCTGCGGGGCTCCAGTGTTGCAGACAATCATGTCAGACTCACAGTCATGAGTCCTTACATACTGTGGTGATAAATACACTCTTCCAGGAACTCGGTCACAGCTTACTGTTTTGGGATATATTCATAAAAAGAAAACCTTAAAGCTGCGATGGCCGTGAATCGAACCCGGGTCAACTGCTTGGAAGGCAGCTATGCTCGCCACTATACCACCAACGCACGTGAGAAACACGTGACAAATCCATTCTTCCCGGAACTCAGTCCCATTTATTCATTCTTCTTCTTCTCTTTCGGCTGCTCCCATTAGGGGTCGCCACAGCGGATCATCCTACTCCATTCCCCCTTTTCTTTAGATCTGCCTCTTTCAAACCAACTACCTGCATGTCTTTCCTCACCACATCCACATCACTTTTCTCTACCAACTCCACCCTGCACTCTTTTCTTTACTTCTCTAACACATTCTTCACTACTTTGCACTGTGGCCCCAGTTACCTAAACTCTTCCACCTCTTCTCCCTGCAGCCGCACCCCTCCACTGCCCTCCTTCTCATTTACACACATGTACTCTGTCTTACTCCTACTGACTTTCATTCTGCTTCTCTCGAGCGCATACCTCCACCTCTCCAGGCTCTTCTCCACTTGCTCCCTACTCTCAAAACAAATCCCAATATCATCCACAAACATCATAGTCCATGGAGACACCTGTCTGTCAACCTGTCCATCACCACTGCAAACAGAAAAGGGCTCAGAGCCGATCCTTGATGCAATCCAACCTTCACCTTGAACCAGTCTGTCGTTCCTACTGCACACTTTACTGCTGTCACACTGTCCTCATACATCATACCTGCACCACCCTCACATAATTCTTTGACACACCTGACTTCCTCATACAATACCAGAACAGCAGCTTGAATATGGAGATTATTTATGAATATTTTTTGTCATAAGATAAGATAAGATAAGGTAAGATAAGATAAGATAAGATAAGATAAGAGAAGAGAAGAGAAGAGAAGAGAAGAGAAAAGAAGAGAAGAGAAGAGAAGATATACCTTTATTTGTCCAACAGTGGGGAAATATCTTTGTTACAGCAGCAAAGAGAAAAAAAAATGCAAATATATAAAGGAATAGACACATACTATAGTAAACAAGTATATACAAAACACTGTATAAATACAAATAAGGAAAAAGTACATATTGCAGGTAATACTGCACACAGGTAGTATTATTACACAGTTAAACAGTAATAAAAACAGTTGCTCATCAGGGACAAACATACTTATAAAGAACATATTTACATTTAATCACCACATTATCTGTGTAAAGCTGTTTTGAGACAATGTTCATTGTTAAAAGCGCTATACAAATAAAAATGAATTGAATTGAATTAATAACATTGTGTATTATTGTGACTGGTTTACTGGGAGCAGCTTTGATTCTGAGTTTAATAGCAGCAGGGAGAAAAGACCTTCTGTATCGCTCCTTCAGACACTTAGGATGTGATATTCTGTCACTGAAGGAGCTGCTCAACGATGAAACGGTTTCATACAGGGGGTGAAAGGCGTTCTCCAGCAATGATGATAGTTTTGCTACCATCCTCCCTTCTCCCGCCTCCTGTACATTGTCCAGGGGAATCCCCAGGACTGAGCTGGCCTTCCTGATCAGCTTGTCCAGTCTCTTCCTGTCTGCAGTAGAGATGCTGCTGCCCCAGCAGACCACACCATAAAATATGGCTGAGGCCACCACAGAGTCAAAAAAGGCCTTCAGTAGCTCTCCTTGCGCTCCAAAAGACCTTAGTCTCCTCAGCAGAAATAATCTGTTCTGCCCTTTCTTATAAATTGCCTCAGTGTCCAGTCCAGTTTGTTGTTAAGGTGAACACCCAGGTATTTGTAAGAGTCCCCTCTCACAATGTCCTTCCCCTGAATGTTTACTGGTGGTAATGAAGTGTGTTTGTGCCTACAGAAATCCACCACCAGTTCTTTGGTTTTCGCCGCATTTATCTGGAGGCAGCTCCAATGGCACCAGTCCACAAAGTTCTGTATAAGTCCTCTGTCCTCTGTCCTCATCATCTGTGATCAGACCGATGATGGCAGAGTCATCAAAGAAACTTCTGCAGGTGACAGGTTGCTAAACTAAACATGAAGTCTGCAGTGTAGATGGTGAAGAGAAAAGGGGCTAGAACCGTTCCCTGCGGGGCTCCAGTGTTGCAGACAATCATGTCAGACTCACAGTCACGAGTCCTCACATACTGTGGTGATAAATATACTCATCCGGGAACTCGGTCACAGCTTACTGTTTTGGGATATATTCATGAATATAAAAACACAAGTTTAAAAAATTAAAAAATGTCTGAATATATAGATCACAAATATAAACATACATTCAATTGCATTTATAAATTAATCTCTATAGGTTTATCCCTAATGATTGAGCCAGTGGTGAGAGTAGCAAGGCAAAACCTTGAGAGGACCCAAACGCCAAAGGAAACCTGTACTCATCTGGGTAACACTGAACGTTCTAGCTTTTCTGCTGAGGTTCTCAACTGTTCACTGATTTAGACTGAAGTGTGAAACTGTTCATGGTGATTGTGAACCATTGTAGCAGACTGTTTATATTAATTTCAGTCTAAATAAGGTCTCAAAAGGAGTTTTTCATTTGCCATTCTCACTGGTTTATGAATTAGTGATAAACTTACATGGATGCATTTATAAATCTATATCTATACATCTATTTAATTCTGTAAAGAGACTGTAAATAAACATTTTATTTTTTTTAACAATGTACACTGTACTTTTACATATTTAAACAAATCTACAAATTAAACTGAATTTTGTTTAGAAAGAAAACCTTAGAGCTGCGTTGGCCAGGAATCGAACCTGGGTCAACTGCTTGGAAAGCAGCTATGCTCACCACTATGCCACCAACGCATGTGAGAAGCACATGACAAATCCATTCATCCCGGAACTCAGTCCCATTTATTCATTCTTCTTCTTCTCTTTCGGCTGCTCCCATTAGGGGTTGCCACAGCGGATCATCCTTCTCCATTCCCCCCTTTTTTTTTAGATCCAAACCAACTACCTGCATGTCTTTCCTCACCACATCCACATCATTTTTCTCCACCCACTCCACCCTGCACTCTTTTCTTTACTTTTCTAACACACTCTCCATTACTTTGCACTGTTGACCCCAGTTACCTAAACTCCTCCACCTCTTCTCCCTGCAGCCGCACCCCTCCACTGCCCTCCCTCTTATTCACACACATGTACTCTGTCTTACTCCTACTGACTTTCATTCCCCTTCTCTTCAGCACGTACCTCCACCTCTCCAGGCTCTTCTCCACCTGCTCCCTACTCTCACCACAAATCACAATATCATCCACAAACATCATAGTCCATGGAGACTCCTGTCTGACCTCATCTGTCAACCTGTCCATCACCACTGCAAACAGGAAAGGGCTCAGAGCCTATCCTTGATGCAATCCAATCTTCACCTTGAACCAGTCTGTCTTTCCTACTGCACACTTCACTGCTGTCACACTGTCCTCATATATCATACCTACACCACTCTCACGACTTCTCTGACACACCTGACTTCCTCATACAATACCAGAACAGCAGCTTGAATATGGAGATTATTTATGAATATTTTTTGTCATAAGATAAGATAAGATATACCTTTATTCATCCCACAGTGGGGAAATATCTTTGTTACAGCAGCAAAAAGAAAAAGAAAACAAAATAAATGCAAATATATAAAAGAATAGACACATAATATAGTAAACAAGTATATACACAACACAATGTATAATTACAAATAAGGAAAAAGTATTGCACACAGGTGGTATTGCACATATTGCAGGTAATATTGCACATATTGCACGGATTATTACACAGTTAAACAGTAAAACCAGTGTGTATTATTGTGACTGGTTCACTGGGAGCAGCTTTGATTGTAAAGTCTAATAGCAGCAGGAAGACAAGACCTTCTGTATCGCTCCTTCAGACACTTAGGATGTAACAGTCCGTCACTGAAGGAGCTGCTCAACGATGAAACGGTTTCATTCAGGGTGTGAAAGGCGTTCTCCAGCAATGATGATAGTTTTGCTACCATCCTCCCTTCTCCCGCCTCCTGTACATTGTCCAGGGGAATCCCCAGGACTGAGCTGGCCTTCCTGATCAGCTTGTCCAGTCTCTTCCTGTCTGCAGTAGAGATGCTGCTGCCCCAGCAGACCACACCATAAAATATGGCTGAGGCCACCACAGAGTCAAAAAAGGCCTTCAGTAGCTCTCCTTGCGCTCCAAAAGACCTTAGTCTCCTCAGCAGAAATAATCTGTTCTGCCCTTTCTTATAAATTGCCTCAGTGTCCAGTCCAGTTTGTTGTTAAGGTGAACACCCAGGTATTTGTAAGAGTCCCCTCTCACAATGTCCTTCCCCTGAATGTTTACTGGTGGTAATGAAGTGTGTTTGTGCCTACGGAAATCCACCACCAGTTCTTTGGTTTTCGCTGCATTTATCTGGAGGCAGCTCCAATGGCACCAGTCCACAAAGTTCTGTATAAGTCCTCTGTCCTCTGTCATCATCATCTGTGATCACACCGATGATGGCAGAGTCATCAAAGAAACTTCTGCAGGTGACAGGTTGCTAAACTAAACATGAAGTCTGCAGTGTAGACGGTGAAGAGAAAAGGGGCTAGAACCGTTCCCTGCGGGGCTCCAGTGTTGCAGACAATCATGTCAGACTCACAGTCATGAGTCCTCACATACTGTGGTGATAAATACACTCATTCAGGAACTCGGTCACAGCTTACTGTTTTGGGATACATTCATAGAAAGAAAACCTTAGAGCTGCGTTGGCCGGGAATCAAACCCGGGTCAACTGCTTGGAAGGCAGCTATGCTCACCACTATACCACCAACGCATGTGAGAAACATGTGACAAATCCATTCATCCCGGAACTCAGTCCCATTTATTCATTCTTCTTCTTCTCTTTCGGCTGCTCCCATTAGGGGTCGCCACAGCGGATCATCCTACTCCATTCCCCCCTTTTCTTTAGATCTGCCTCTTTCAAACCAACTACCTGGTTCTACTACTAAAGAAAAGAGTGCAGGGTGGAGTGGGTGGAGAAAAGTGATGTGGTGAGGAAAGACATGCAGTCTTTCCTCACCACATCACTTTTCTCCACCCACTCCACCCTGCACTCTTTTCTTTACTTCTCTAACACATTCTCCATTACTTTGCACTGTGGCCCCAGTTACCTAAACTCCTCCACCTCTTCTCCCTGCAGCCGCACCCCTCCACTGCCCTCCTTTTCATTTACACACATGTACTCTGTCTTACTCCTACTGACTTTCATTCTGCTTCTCTCGAGCGCATACCTCCACCTCTCCAGGCTCTTCTCCACTTGCTCCCTGCTCTCAAAACAAATCACAATATCATCCACAAACATCATAGTCCATGGAGACACCTGTCTGTCAACCTGTCCATCACCACTGCAAACAGAAAAGGGCTCAGAGCCGATCCTTGATGCAATCCAACCTTTACCTTGAACCAGTCTGTCGTTCCTATTGCACAGTTCACTGCTGTCACACTGTCCTCATACATCATACCTGCACCACCCTCACATAATTCTTTGACACACCTGACTTCCTCATACAATACCAGAACAGCAGCTTGAATATGGAGATTATTTATGAATATTTTTTGTCATAAGATAAGATAAGATAGGATAAGATAAGATAAGATAAGATAAGATAAGATAAGATAAGGTAAGATAAAATAAGATAAGATATACCTTTATTTGTCCCATAGTTTGGAAATATCTTTGTCACAGCAGCAAAGAGAAAAAAAAATGCAAATATATAACGGAATAGACACATACTATAGTAAACAAGTATATATACAACACAATGTATAAATACAAATAAGGAAAAAGTACATATTGCAGGTAATACTGCACACAGGTAGTATTATTACACAGTTAAACAGTAATAACAGTGTGTATTATTGTGACTGGTTTACTGGGAGTAGCTTTGATTCTAAGTCTAATAGCAGCAGGGAGAAAAGACCTTCTGTATCGCTCCTTTAGACACTTAGGATGTAACATTCTGTCACTAAAGGAGCTGCATAACGATGAAATGGTTTCCTACAGGGGGTGAAAGGCCTTCTCCAGCAATGATGATAGTTTTGCTACCATCCTTCTTTCTCCCACCTCCTGTACAGTGTCCAGGGGAATCCCCAGGACTGAGGTGGCCTTTCTGATCAGCTTGTCCAGTCTCTTCCTGTCTGCAGTAGAGATGCTGCTGCCCCAGCAGACCACACCATAAAATATGGCTGAGGCCACCACAGAGTCCAAAAAGGTTTTCAGTAGCTCTCCTTGCGCTCCAAAAGACCTTAGTTTCCTCAGCAGAAAAAGTCTGCTCTGCCCTTTCTTATAAATTGCCTCAGTGTCCAGTCCAGTTTGTTGTTTAGGTGAACACCCAGGTATTTTGTCTGTGTGGGTCCTAACACCCCAGTATAGTGACGGGGACACTTTACTGTCAAAAAAAGCACCGTCCTTCGGATGAGACGTTAAAACCGAGGTCCTGACTCTCTGTGGTCATAAAAAAATCCCAGGATGTTTTTCGAAAAATGAGTAGGGGTTTGCCCCAACATCCTGGCCAAAAACTTGCCCGCTGGCCTACTAATCATCCCCTCATATTAATTGGCTATATCACTCTATCTCCTCTCCACTAATATGCTGGTGTGTGGTGGGCGTTCTGGCGCAATATGGCTGCCGTCGCATCATCCAGGTGGATGCTGCACATTGGTGGTGGTTGAGGAGAATCCCCCCTTTCATATGTAAAGCGCTTTGAGTGCTGCAGAAAAGCGCTATATAAATGTAATGTGTAATATTTAATTCTGTAAAGAGACTGTAAAGAAACATTGTTTTTTTTCAACAATGTACACTGTCCTTTTACATATTTAAACAAATCTACAAATCAAACTAAATTTAGAAAAAAAAAGAAAAATTAGAGCTGCGTTGGCCGGGAATCGAACCCGGGTCAACTGCTTGGAAGGCAGCTATGCTCACCACTATACCACCAACGCATATGAGAAACACATGACAAATCCATTCATCCCGGAATTCAGTCCCATTTATTCATTCTTTCTTCTCTTTCGGCTGCTCCCTTTAGGGGTCGCCACAGCGGATCATCCGTCTCCATTCCCCCTGTCCTCTACATCTGCCTCTTTCAAACCAACTACCTGCATGTCTTCCCTCACCACATCCACATCACTCTTCTCCACTTCTCACTCTTTTTCAGTGGTCGGTCTGTGAGGTAGTCCAGTATCCAGGGAGACAGATGTTGGTCCACTCCCATGTACACCATCTTATCCCTCAGGAGCGCAGGTTGAGAAGTCAAAAAACATGACTCTCACAGTGCTCCCAGCCTTTTTCAGGTGTGACATAGCCTCATTTAGAAGGAAGATGACTGCGTCTTCCACTCCAATGCCAGGTTGGTAGGCAAACTGAAGTGGATCCATTGATGGGCTCACCAGAGGTCGGAGATAAGTGAGCACCAGCCTCTCCAATGTCTTCATCAGATGCGAGGTAAGTGCTACTGGTCGGTAGTCCCCAAAGTCTTTTGGGCGCGACGTCTTTGGAACAGGCACGACGCAGGATGTTTTCCATAGCTGTGGCACCTTTCCCAGCTTCAGGCTCAGGTCAAACATGTACAGCAATATGCCGCACAGCTGGTCTGCACAGGTCTTTAGTAGCCTGGAGCTGATGCCGTCTGGGCTCGCAGCCTTCCTCGCTTTGATCTTCCTGAGCACTCCTTTTACACTATAATTCCTTTAACACTATAATTCCCTCCACACTCACCTCTAAGTTGGAGGTCCTGGGACTCAATGTCAATGGATCTCTAACTTCCTGACTGACAGACCACAAGCTGTACGGGTGGGAAAACACACCTCATCCACCCTCACCCTCAGCACTGGAGCTCCCCAGGGTTGTGTTCTGACCCCCCGGCTGTACTCACTGTACACGTATGACTGTGTGGCCACTTCCAACTCCACTACCATCATCAAGTTTGCTGACGACACTGTTGTGGTGGGCCGGATTTCCAACAATGATGAGACGGCCTACCTTCAGGAGGTTAAAAACCTGGAGAGATGGTGCCAGGTGAACAACCTTCTCCTGAACGTCAGCAAGACTAAGGAGTTGATCGTGGACTTCAGCACGAAGCAGGAGCGGTCATACCAACCGCTAAACATCAACGGGACCCCAGTGCAGAGAGTGGACAGTTTCCGGTACCTTGGTGTTCACATCATACAGGACCTGTCTTGGTCCTGTCACACACCCTGGTGAAGAAGGCCCGGCAGCGTCTGTACCACCTGAGACGCTTAAGGGACTTTAAACTACCCTCTTAGATGCTAAAGACTTTTTACACCTGCACCATTAGGAGCGTTCTGATGGGTAGCATCACTTCCTGGTTCGTGAACAGCACCATGCAGGACAGGCGAGCCCTCAAGAGGGTGGTACGTTCAGCTGAACGCACCATCCACACCGAGCTCCCTGACCTGCAGGACATCTACAGCATGTGGTGCCGGACCAGAGCCAGGAAGATTGTAAAGACCTTAGCCTCCCAATAATGGACTCTTTTCTCTGTTGCGTTCGGGGAAACGCTTCCGCTCCCTGAAAACGAACACAGAGAGAATGAGGAGGAGCTTCTTTCCACAGGCCATTCGGAGTTTAAACCAGGAAACACCCAGGATCTAAAAAACTGGCCCACTCTCTCCATCCATCATCAGACCTTTTTTTTCCCCTGCACATATCACACTTTTCGTGCTACGACACTTTAGACACTGGACTTGCACAGCACAGTGCACTTTACATTTCATATTTTTTATATTCTTATTTTTTATACCACACCATTCCGCACAAGGACTTTTTACACCACACCTTACTGCACACGGACACTCATGGACACTTTACACCACACCAGACCGCACACTGACACTTTATGGACAATCAAAACCATGCTTAACTTGTTTACTGTTTACTGTTTAACTGCACACTGCCATAAGCATTTTTATTTATATATATATATATATATATATATATATATATAATATATATATATATATATATATATATATATATATATATATATATATCCTCATATATTCTTTTTTATATAATTTTTTTACTTTATTTATCTGCCTTCTTTTTGTTGTTATTATATATATATATTTTTTATACTCCTTTTCACCCCATTTTATTCCCTCATGCTGGCCTGTCGTAAAAAGCATTTCACTGCATGTCGTACCCTGTATGTATGTGTATGTGACAAATAAAATTTGATTTGATTTGATTTTGAGCTCCATTCTCACCTGGGCTTCTGTGAGGGGCAGTGTGTATTGGTTGTTGACTGGAGGAAATCGGCAGGGGTGGGGAAGTTAGGTGTGTTGTGTGTTGACTGTGAGCTGATAGCAGTGCAGAGAGAGGTGGGGCTGGAGCTGCTTGCTGTGGAAGCAGAGAAGGGGGAGTGCAGCAGGGGGGACTGGATGGGGACAGGGGAGGGTAGCTGATAAAATCTGTTAAAAAATAGATTGAGATCATTCACCCTCTTCTGGTCACCACAGCCTGAGAGCTGGGCTCATTATGACCAGTGATGGTTTTGAGCCCCTTCCACACACCGCTGACATTGTTCTGCTGCAGCTGATCCTCCATCCTCCTCCTGTAGCAAGCTTTTCCTTCCCTGATCTTCTTTCTCAGTTCTCTCTGGACAGTTTTCAGCTCTTCCTTGTTTCCTGATTTAAAAACCCTACTCTTCTCTTTAAGGAGAGTCTTTAAATCAGGGTTGATTAATGGTTTGTTGTTGGGAAAACTGTCCTGGTGGGTTCAGTATTCTCCACACAGAAGTTAATGTAGTTAGTGATACAGTTTGTTAGACTGTCAATATCCTCCCCATGTGGATTGTACAATACCTCTCACATAGTTGTTTCAAAACAGTCTTTCAGAGCCTCACTGGTCTCATCAGACCATGTCATCTGGTTGCCTGCATACAAGGGGTTTGTACACAGGTAGGAGATGAACCAGAACCAGAATACAGCCTGCAGTGAAATGAAAAAAAAAAATCATATTTTAAATAGGGATGTGAATATTTTAATAATTCTAAATAAAGAACTGTTTAAACACTAAAATAAAAAATAAACATAAAAAAAAAAAGCGATGCGTTGGCCGGGAATCGAACCCGGGTCAACTGCTTGGAAGGCAGCTATGCTCACCACTATACCACCAACGCAGGACAAAGCATAGCACCTCAATGTTATTATTTAAGCATTTTTAATATATATATATATATATATATATATATATATATATATATATTTTATTTTTTTTTTACATATTTGTACATTTATTAACGTTCGTTTTTATATTTTCCCTATCATGTCGCACTTCTCCTCGAACACTTAATAATAACTAAACTCTCCGTTCTGTTCACACTCGGGCTGTATCACAAACGGCTTTTCCTCCCTTCATAGGCGCGATACACCAGCTGTAATACAACCCCTTTCCCTCCTCCCTGTGTAGGGATCACTAACGTGTAAAGCATGGATTTAGAAATGAACCCGAGCCAATACACTAAATGCTAGGTATCAGACTCGGTATTGAGCGTGTATATACAATTTGAATTTTTTTCCCAATTCACACGAAATAGATAAATATATATAAAAAATATATGCATATAAATTAAGAAATTGTTCATATTAGCTAGTAGTGATTCCAGCTTGCTTCTAAATATCGAGATGGATTTGTTTGCAGACCTGCCTGCCCCTACGAGCAATACAAACTCGGGTAAAACAAAAATAATAAATTAATAATAATTATAAAAAAAAACAACAATATTTTCCGTTATAATTTTTTGTATAGGTTCCTATTTAACCCCAGTTGATGCACGCGAGCTAGCTAGTCTCGGCTAGCGAACTAGCTTGCTAGCTATAGAGACATATTTATATAAATTATTTCTATATAGTTTATTTGTAAAGGTGAGTATTTAAGATATGAAACGAAAAACGTTATGAATATCGTTTTGTGAGACCTTTCATGAGGCTTCTATCTGAAATTGGCGTCAAAACAGGGAAGAACAGACAAAAGCTAGCATAGTTCAGCTAAATTTTAAGATTAGCTGCAGTCTTTCTCATTTTCCTATTTTGGAAGTAAATTTTTTTTAAATAAAAAAACAAAACAAACATACATCATTTCAAAGTCTCATTCTTGTTTTAGGTGATAGTTGTGCTTGGAGAATGTATATGTATAAGAATGTATACCTAAGAACTGCTGCTGTATTCATAAAGACTCCTAAAGTTCATCCCAGGACTCTTCACCTGCATATCAGTTCACCATAAACTGTTTGTTTGTTTGTTTGTTTGTTTGTTCGTTCAGGCAGTAAAGATGAATCCAGTGTGCAGATCCGGGGCCAAAAGAGATCCCGGGACCCGGACGAAGAGGATGAGGCGGAAAAGAAAGTTTGTAAAGGTTTTCGGCATTTCCGCACTCGCACACCATTACACGGGGTGTGTCAGAGTGTGTGTGGATCTGTTTATTGTGTTTGTGTGTGTGTGTTTGCAGGACTGGTGAAGCTGAAGGGTTTTGTGGCGGCCAGGCGTGGCGAGCGAGAAGATATGCAGGATGCTCATGTCATTTTGCCGGACCTCCACGCGCATGCTAAGACGCTGCCTGCACACGTGTGAGTGAAACACACACACACACACACACACACACACACACACACTATTTACACAGGCTGAATCCCAAATCTGTCTACAATTTCATTTCAAAACACCCAGGGCCTCATGCATCTGTGAGCCCAAGAGTGGTTTGGGACACAGCCGAGAGCTGCTCATGAACACTTTATATTGTGGTAAATGGCGTGTTTGTGTGTACGTGCAGGTCCAGGCTGGCGTACTTTGCTGTGTTTGACGGTCATGGTGGGGCTCGAGCGTCTCAGTTTGCTGCAGAACATCTGCATCACACACTACTTAGCAAATTTCCAAAAGGTAATCCCCCCCAAGTCATCATCATGACCCTGATCACCACCCAGATCTCACAGACACTTCATTTCAGTGTCAGACTTGTTTTCCGTGCTATTTTGAACTCTTGTGTTTTCGCTCAGGAGAAGTCGAAAATCTGGACAAGCTGGTGAGGAAATGTCTGCTCGACACGTTTCGCAACACAGACGAGGAATTCCTGAAAAAAGCCTCTAGTCAGTAAGTGTTTGGGTTCGAGTTTATTATATTTATATCAACTATATTATAAAGATTTATTATGATAATGTTTATGTTGTGGGTTCAGGTCGCAGGAATGCACAGGCTTATTGAACAACTTGTGTGTGTGTGTTGCAGGAAGCCGGTATGGAAGGACGGCTCCACGGCTACATGCATGCTGGCTGTAGATGATGATCTGTATGTTGCCAATCTGGGAGACAGCAGAGTGAGTACTTTCTGTTCATTTCAGTACATTCATCAGCTCATTGATGTCTGCGGAGGTGTATGAGGGCATGTGAGGGTTTATGGGGTGTATAATGGCATGTTTGGTGGTGTGTGTTTGTGTGTGTGTATATATATATGAGTGTGTGGGTGTATGAGGATGTGTGGGGGTGTATGACTGCGTGTGTGTGTGTGTGTGTGTATGAGGGAAAATTTAATGGGTGGAAAATTCAGTGTCCCAATACTTTTGCCCACACAGTGTATTAAATTCAGCACAACTCATATCATTATAAAGCAGGTACTCTAGAAGATTTGTGTGTGTGTGTGTTTAGGCAGTGTTGTGTCGTATGGAGCACAATGAGGACGGGGAGGAGAAGTGTGTATCTGTGGCTCTCAGTAAAGAACACAATCCCACCATCTATGAAGAGCGCATGAGGATACAGAGAGCAGGAGGAACTGTCCGGTAGGTTTAGGGTTTATGGAACGAATCCTAATTTGGTTGCTCCCAGTGGACTGTAACGTGTGTGTGTGTGTGTGTGTGTGTGTGTGTGTGCGCAGAGACGGCCGTGTGTTAGGCGTGTTAGAAGTTTCCCGCTCGATCGGTGATGGTCAGTATAAACGCTGTGGAGTGATTTCTACACCTGACCTAAGACGCTGTACACTCAGCCCAAAAGACAGGTGAGAGACACACACACACACACACACACACATTTACCATTAGCTTTGTGCTGTAGATCCATGTTCGGTTGTGTGAAATGTGCGTAAATTGTGTGTGTGTAAGTTGTGTGTTAATACATTGTGCTTTGTTGTTCCATATGTGTATGTGTGTGTGTGGTGTGTGTGTGTGTGTTTAGGTTTGTGATTCTGGCATGCGATGGACTTTTCAAAGTGTTCTCAGCAGACGGGGCTGTTCAGTTTGTCAACAAATTTCTACAGGTGTGTAAGTGTGTGTGTGCACATTATAGTGATGATTATTAATGGGGGTTGTGAGCAGATTAGTGTGATGATGATTCTAGTTTCTGGTAGGACAATGATGAAGATGTAGGTTTTGGGTGGATTGGCATTAAGGACAGCGGGTTTGGGGTTTGTAACCACTTTAGAGCCGTTTCATTATGATGATGGATTTGGGCAACATTGGAGATGAGAACATTGGAGATCTTTTGTTGGTGTAGTTTAGGATTGGAGGTTCATGCTGACTGATAATGATAATAGGGTTGCTGCTGGAGGTCTGGGGCTGATTGGTGATGGTTGTGAAGGTCTAGGGGTGTTGGTGGTTGTGATGGTACTGAAGGGTGAAGGTTGGTTTTGGTAATGGTGATGGTGGAGAGTTAGGGCTGATTGATGGTGCTGATTGGTAGTGGTGATGGTAATTTAGAAGATTTAAGGCTGATTGATAATTAAATCAGCCAATTGATAATTGAAGTAGTGGAGACTGAATAATGGTGTTTGTGGAGGAGATTTAAATGATGGTATGTAACCATAGAAACCTATAAGAATTCAGACTAGCAGTGGATTCAGTGCTCGGTTTGGCGTACTGCCTGAAGTTGCAACCGTTCGTCTGTCCATCTTCTCTCTCTCTCTCATCTCCGATCTTCTTCTGTCTTCCAGGACGAGTCGGTGGAGACAAAGGAGGGCCAGACTGTGGAGGAGGCGCGGTACGAAGCCGCTTGTCAGAAACTGGCGACCGAGGCAGTGAGGCGAGGCTGCGCAGACAACGTCACAGTCATCCTGATCTCCATTGGATTCTGACACGTTTCTCTCTCACGCTCATCAGCCGAGTGCTCGGCTTCGTGTTGCGTTCGATTCATCTCCATGTGGACATTTCTAAAAGACTTTGATGCTGAGTGTTGGGATTTTCAACTAAATAAAAATCCATACGTTGTCCCAAATGCAGTGTTTGTATTTATTGTAGTTGTTAAAAACCTGTAATGAAGGAAATGGAACCCCATGCATTAGAAATGAAACACTTCTCAAGACTGCTCTTAATGACCTGTGTTTTTTTTTTTTTGTTAATTCCTTCTGTCATTTATTTATTTCCTGCCACTGCATGTGAAATCCAAAGTCCTACAAGTGCGTGCTTTCGAGTTTGTAGTAACACTTTGAGGAAGAACCACATACGGCTGGAAAAGTCAAGTGTCCCAATACTTTTGAAACGACGTTCGCGTTGCTGCAGCTCTAAACAGTTGGATATTTGAATAATCCCGCCCATGTTTATAAGGCCCCGCCCCTCTCATTCAAGAATAACCGCTATAAAATGATTGACAGGACGCATATCCAATCACAAACTAGCTTTTCCTGCTAAAGGGTTTACTGAGATTTTTTTTTAAATAATTTCAAATATATATATATATATATATATATATATATATATATATTTATTTATTTATTTTTATTAATTTATGTCACTTATTATTCAGATTATTTGTTCAATAAAATTTTCCCCGCAATGTCACCGCTGTAACTACAATGTAATAACATTGTGTCACGTGTTTTGGAATATAGGAATAGGGTTATGATTAATGTTTTGTTAAATAAATGAATATGAATACGTTTCAAAATGGAAGTTTTTACCTTCATGTTGTGGAAGGGAATAAAAGAAAAAGCGGTTGACTTGTATTGTGGCAGGCGGTTACACGCTGCTTCACACGGAGGCTGTCCGGAAAACCCGTGTGTGTAACAGGAGAACAGCTGCTGCGTTTCCAGGCTGCACACACACACGCAAAACATGTTATATAAACATTTTAAATGAAAGTTATTTATTATTTAAACACGGTTTTTCTCTAAGCGATAATCTACTCCTTGAGCTCTCGAAAGGGTTTCCGTTATACGCCCTGGAAACATCTCCGTTATCTCCTCAGCGACGCGTTAATGAAGACCGGAAGCGATTATTTTTTAAGTTTGTTTTATGTATTTTGCATTTTTTTTGTCATTCCTTTATAAGCAACGTTTGCATTGAATATTAAAAGTAACATATTAATGATATTGAAAGAAACCGGACGTGTAGGCGATCTCTAAAACCCGGTATGGATTACTTCCTGGATTTTGAAGAGTGCATCCGGGACTCTCCGGGCTTCAGGTAGGACTCATAGACGCACTGCGCATGCGCAATCATTCGCGCCCTAGTAATATTACACTAGATTCAACTATTGACTTTATTGGAATTATATATATAATTATACACACACACACACACACACACACACACACACACACACACACACACACACACGCACTGAACAAAATGATAAATGCAACACTTGTTTTTGCCCCCATTTTTCATGAGCTGAACTCAAAGATATAAGACTTTGTTTATGTACACAAAAGGCCAATTTCTCTCAAATATTGTGTTAGTGAGCTCTTCTCCTTCGCTGAGAAAACCCGTCCATGAATAATCCATGAATATTACACACTTTAACCTGGCCCCATTAAAAGGCCACTTTAAAATGTGCAGTTTTACTGTATTTGGGGGTCCCGGGGGTCTGAAAACCAGTTAGTATCTGGTGTGACCACCATTTGCCTCACTCAGTGCAACACATCTCCTTTACATAGAGTTGATCAGGTTGTTAGTTGTGGCCTGTTGAATGGTTGAATGGTCCACTCCTCTTCGATGGCTGTGTGAAGATGCTGGATATCGGCAGGAACTGGAACACGCTGTTGTATACGCCGATTAGGATGAATTGCATGCAGATGAGCTTCCTTGAGACGCTTTTTGACAGTTTGAGCAGAAGTTTTTTGGTTATGCAAAACGAGTTCAGCTGTCCGGGTGGCTGGTCTCAGACAATCTTGGCGGTGAAGATGCTGGATGTGGAGGTCTTGGGCTGGTGTGGTTACACGTGGTCTGCAGTTGTGAGGCCGGTTGGATCTACTGCCAAATTCTCTGAAACGCCTTTGGAGGCGGCTTATGGTAGAGAAATGCACATTTTAGAGTGGCCTTTTATTGTGTCCAGCCTAAAGCGGACCTGTGCAACAATCATGCTGTCTAATCAGCATCTTGATCTGCCACACCTGTGAGGTGGATGGATTTTCTGGGCAAAGGAAGTGAAGGGCTCACTAACACAGATTTAGACAGATTTGTTATCAATATTTGAGAGAAATTGGCCTTTTGTGTATATAGAAAAAGTCTTGGATCTTTGAGTTCAGATCATGAAAAATGTGGGAAAAACAAAAGTGTTGCATTTATAATTTTGTCCAGTGTATATATACTTACATATATATATATATATACACACACAATAGGGTGTATAGAGGATGCAGATGTAGTTGAGGGTTGTTTGCATTGTGTGTGTCTAGGTGTAGTAAGGATAGTGGTAGTTGATTCCTCTCAGTATCAGAGGGTGATCTGTGCCTTTAGTGATATGAGAAAAGAAGGCTGTATATGGGTGTTGTTGACAAACCTGATGGCCTTCTTGTAAAAATTGTTTTTCAGCCTTGAAAAATTGTGGCATCTGCCTGGTGGTAAAAGTGTGAAACAAAACCCATTATTAAGTAAAGAAAGAATTGTACATGTGTCCGTTTACTTGTATTGAACTTGGATCTTTGAAATCTGTGTCTCTCTGAGGTAAAAGTCGCTCAGGATACCTAAAATCAGGCATTTTTTTCTGTCTCATGGCTTTGTTGAGCTCAGTTCGTCTGTGGATCAGCAAAATAATAGATGATTAGTTCTTTTCATTACATTTCTTCATCTGGTTTGTCCTTATTCGAGCATATTGTGTAGAGAGAAAGCTGTTTGTGTGTATTGACTACCTCTGCTGCTTGAGACTGTAAAAATGTGCTGTACAAATTCATAGTGTCCTACGCTGTTTTATTTTGTTCATGGAAGCCAGACAAATGTAGTATCTGCATGATGTACAGGATGCTGATGCATCAATCGCAGATATTTTTATCAAAGTTTGAAGATTCTTAGTGTGAAAAAAGTCGGTCGGGTAGGAAAGGACATTTTTAGGCGAGAGAGGGACCCAAAATGCTATATATTGTGATCCCTTAGTTATGAAGTCATGTCCGATTTCTGCCATCGCTTC
The DNA here is from genome assembly GCA_039877035.1 of Silurus lanzhouensis. Taxonomy (NCBI): domain Eukaryota; kingdom Metazoa; phylum Chordata; class Actinopteri; order Siluriformes; family Siluridae; genus Silurus; species Silurus lanzhouensis. The sequence continues at coordinate 1,010,879 of JBCEWE010000346.1, forward strand.
CACAGGCTATCTTTGGAGCGCTGTGAGAATGACCTAGAGCAGCTGGAAAGTCGCATGGAAAGGGTAAGGATTTTAAGTTTTGGGAACTGTGTGTGGCTTTATACCCTTGTGCCTGACCTTGTTTATCTTTGTAGGTGATGAGGTTGTGTAATAAGACGGTGGAGGACGGTCAGGTCTTTTGTTCGTCCAATCAGCTCTTCATGTCCGCTCTGGCTGAGCTCACGTCCCACCATAAAAACAACACTGTTATAGAGGTGAGTGTGTGTATCTATCGATGTGTCAATCAGGTTTTTCACAACACCTACAAATCTACTGAACTTATGACATTTGTGTGTGTTTGTAGAATTGTCTGCAGCAGTTTAATCAGGCTCTGCAGGAGATGATCCACTTCCACATGGTGAGTCCCAAGTTTCTCTCTTTTAAACACTAGAAATAGATCATTCAGTAACTTAGCGAGCCAGTCAGTATTGCAGCAAGACAGTCAGTGTTCCTGTAAAATCCTGTAATACCTATGTAAGTCAGTTGCTACCCTAGAGAGTCAGTCAAGACCTCATAAAGTCATTTAGCATTTCAACACAAGTATTCCTGGAATTCAGTCAATAACTTGGTCATTTGGCCAGCAAATATATTTTTAAACCTGCCAGTACCTCATTGAGTCAGCCAGTATCTCATTGATTCAGCCATTACATCATTGAGTCAGCCATTACCTCATTAATTCAGCCAGTATCTCATTGTTTAAGCCGATATGTTTGTGAATTATCCAGTATCTCATAGATTTAGCTAGTATCTCAATGAGTCAGTCAGTACCTCAATGAGTCAGCCAGTATTTCAGTGAGCCAGCCAGTATTGCATTGAATCAGCTAATTGATTCAGTCAGTATTGCATTGAATCAGCTTATTGAGTCAGTCAGTATTGCATTTTCAGCCAGTATCTCATTGAGTAAGTGACTATTTCTTTGAGTCAGCCAATATCTCATTGTCCCAGCCAGTACCTCTTTAAAGTATTTCAGTGAGCCAGCCAGTTTTTAATTTTATTTAGCCAGTACCTCATTGATTCAGTCAGTATCTCATTGAACCAGTCATCAACACAGTGTTTGAGTCAGTCGATAAATGTGTATATTGTGTTTAGATGCTGCTTGACCAGACTCGGAGAGCGATCACACAACAACTCACAAATCTACTGACGCAGTATGTCTATTGCAACACAACACAGACACACAAATATTTTTTTTTGCCGCACAAGTATACTTATTCATACATAATTGTGCATCATTTGTATGCATGTATGTGTGTGCAGGTTCCTCCCACCGCTGCGTGATGCTCGCTGTGAGTGTGTGAGGATCAGAGACGAGCTGAACACGGCGCTGGTTAAAAGCGCTCAGGTTCCACAGCACAAAGTGGCTGAAGCTGAGCGACACACACACCTGCTGCTCGCAACACGCAAGTGCTACACACACTGCAGTCTCGACTACTGCCTACAGGTAACACACACACACACACACACACACACACAAATACACAAACACTCCAAGAACCAACACCTTTGACACACACGTACTATAAACCAACCAACACCTTTGACACACACACATGCAGTTAACACAAAGTAGTGAACACAAGTGAAACACTGACTATTTGTCTACCCAGGACGTGTCCCAAATCACACCCCAATTTCACTTTCTATGCCACATGAATAAAATGATGACTAAGAAACCAGTGTGGACACGTCCTAAA